>CAUYQU010016846.1:0-16702 GCA_963574635.1 Cheracebus regulus | reverse complement strand
TGGGATGTAAATGAAATGGCCTCCCCTTCCCAGCCCAGTCCAGAGGGGACACTTGGGGGCAGCTCGGGAGGGTGAGCGGGGCAGGGACGGTGAAATCAGCAAAGGCTCTGGCCAGAGGCCTGCTGGTCCCTCCCAGGGACTGCAGCTCTGTGGCAGGGACACTGAGTGTAAGCCCCAATCCTGGGCTGGCCCTGTACCTGCTGAGCCAGGGTCCTTCCCTCGCAGGACCCAGGAGGAGCTGGGAGGGTGGTCTCTGGAGGTGTTTAAATGGCTGAGAACAGCTCCTGGCCCCTGACAGCCTCGATGTTCATGCCAGTACCCGAAGCCCTCTGCAGACCCTGTTTTGGCCAGGTGTGGTGGCTCACCCCTGTATTCCCAGCACTTTGGGAGGCTGAGGCAAGCAGATCACCTGAGGTCAGGAGTTCAAGACCAGCCTGGCCAACATGGTGAAACACTGTTACTACTAAAAATACAAAAATTAGCCAGGTGTGGTGGTGAGCACCTGTAATCCTAGTTACTCAGTAGGTTGAGGCAGGAGAATTGCTTGAACCAGGGAGGTGGAGGTTGCAGTGAGCCTATATTGTGCCACTGTACTCCAGCCTGGGCAACAAAGCGCAAGATTTCATGTCAAAAAAAAAAAAATGCTGGCCCAGTGGCTCACACCTGTAATCCCAGCACTTTGGGAGGCCAAGGTAGGTGGATCACCTGAGGTCAGGAGTTTGAGACCAGCCTGGCCAACATGGAGAAACTCCATCTCTACTAAAAATACAAAATTAGCCGGGGGTGGTGGCGCATGCCTGTAATCCCAGCTATTCGGGAGCCTGAGGCAGGAGAATCCCTTGAACCCGGAGGTGGAGGTGGTAGTGAGCCAAGATTGCACCACTGCTTGCCAGCCTGGATGACAGAGCGAGACTCTGTCTCAAAAAATGAAAAATAATGTAAAAAAAGACCCTGTGTTTCGTGTCCCCACAGCATCGGGGCGTGGGGGCATGGGAGCGTGGGACACCTCGCCTGTGGGGGTAGGGGAGGAAGCCCAGCCTCTTCTGCAGGTTGATAACATCATGTGTGTGGGGGGTTTTCTTACCAGGGGGCCCTGCTGGGCCCTTCTCTCCTGTCTGGCCTCGGTCACCTTTGGAACCCGGGGGGCCTGCAGGCCCTGGTGGTCCTGTCTGTCCCGGGGGGCCTGGGGAGAGAAGGAGACAGGGCATCAGAACACGGCGGGCCCCCCAGCCTCCAGAGGCTCCAGGCCCGGACACCTGGGCAGTCGGCGCACCTTCCCCCAGGAGCCCCGCCTACCTGGGACTCTCCAAACAGGCAAAGGCACTCACATCACCTTACCGTTGTTGGTTTCACAACTTACGAACCAGTTTTGCACGGATGAACATCACTGATACCAAGAACTGCTTTCGTTCCCATTTTAAATGTGGGGAAACTGAGGCTCGAGAAGGTTGGTCCCTTGCCCAAAGTCAGAGCCAGGCCACAGCTGAAGTTGCTTAGCTCCAAATCCCTCCTCACACCCTAATGTCTCTCTGCTTAGGGTCAAGAACCGGGCTTGTGGCAAAATGCTTCCCAAAATGGCCTCCGAGGAGGCCCCAGGAGGTCTTGAAGGACGCATCTTCCCAGTCCATGTCTCCATGCCCCAAGGGTGGACAAGGAGATGGAGAGGTAAGTCCTGCTGTGTGGCCAGGGGACACAGTCTTTTCTCCCTCTGGTCCAGAAAGGATGCTCAAAAATGTTTGCTCAGCACTTTGGGAAGCCAAGGCAGGAGGATCCCTTGAGCTCAGAAGTTTGAGAGCAGCCTGGACAACATAGTGAGACCCCATCTCTGCAAAAGATACAAAAGTTAGCCAGGTGTAGTGGCACGTGCCTGTGGCCTCAGCTACTGGGGAGACTGGGGTGGGAGGATGGTTTGAGCCCAGGAGGTCAGGGCTGCAGTGAGCTATGATCACCACACGGCACTCCAGCTTGGCTTACAGACCGAGGCCCTGCCTCAGAAAAAAAAAATGCTTGCTGACCTGATGAAGGACTGTGCTGAGTCTTAGGGCCCCTTGCACCCCGGTGGGACTGTGGCACGGTGGGGAGGGCCTGGCTGGGGGCTGCTGGCCTCGGAAGAACCCCACCTGCTCTCTGGGACCCAGGTTGGCTGCAGGTTATCACCATGTGTGGGGTGTGTGCCCCACCTGGTGGCCATTCTTGAAACTGCAGTTCCCCTGGTTGGAGAGGTCTCTCTAAGTGTGGGAAGTAGAAAAGTTCCTCTTTAAAGTTTCCTTTCTTGTTAGAGAATAAGTGTGCTAATAACTTTGTGAAGCCCTATCCTATGTCGCTGTGAGACATGCCATGCTTACAGGCACGTAGTACATTCTATGTCCTTGCACTTTAACCAAGATATCTGCACTGGACATGCTCACAGACATGCCCCAGCTCGCCATTGGTTTTACCTGTTTAGAGAAGTTTTCAGTTGTTAGCCAATCGGGTTTTAGTTTAGCTTGTGGGGTCTGGCCCCAGCCAAAGGAGATCAGATGCAGCAGTAAGGACGACCCCAGATGCATAAGGGATACATTTGTGTGTGTTCCATTGTTCGTTGTACTCTCATGGCACGATGGCTAGCGAGGGTACCCTTCCTGCAGCCCGGGAAGTAAGAATTGCATTGCTGAAAGCTCTTGTCCCAGTGCTCATTTTTCTTTGTGGCACTGAGCATCTGTTTCCAACACCAGGAATCCCCTTTGGGGGCCCTGAGTTCCCGGTGGGATGGGAAGCCCCTTCCTCCTCCAGCCCCAAAGAAAGATTTGAAGATTGTGGGCATGGGGTAACGCTCTGGGGATGAGACCTTAGGGACAGTGGCTTGAGGGGTGGGCCACGGGGCCAGAGTGAGAGATGTCTCCCTTCCCATAGCAGACCTGAGCTCAACCCTCCTCCTGAAGCCTTCAGTCCCTTTTGAAGAAAGCAGGATGCCCACCTCTCCTTCCCCAGCCCTGGGACTGGCCACTGGAGGCCACCTCTGTCACACATCTCTCCTCCCTGCTCTGGCGCTGCTCCCCAGCCCGGCATCAGAATAGATATAGAACAGACAGGAGACAGAGAGGGAAGAGGGAGCGTGCCCCCTCCAAAGGGCTCTAAGGGCAGAGAATCATCAAGGCAAAATGCCCCTGGTTTGCTGGCTTGCTGGGCGACCCCAGGGGCGTAACCTAACTTCTCTGAGCCTCAGGTGTCGCCCCTGTAACCTCAAGGTTTCCAAGCTTTGTGTGAAGATGAGAAATGATATCTGTAGGCTGGATGTGGTGGCTCATGCCTGTAATCCCAGCACTTTGGGAGGCCGAGGCAGGAGGATTGCTTGAAGCCAGGAGATGGAGACCAGCCTGGGCAACATAGTGAGACCTCATCTCTACTAAAAATGTTTTTAAAAGCCAAGTGTGGTGGTGTGTACTCATAGTCCCAACTACTTGGGAGGCTAAGGTGGGAGGATCACCTGTGCCTAGGAGATGGAGGCTGCAGTGAGCTATAATCATACCACTGCACTCCAGCCTCAGTGACGGAGCGAGACATTGTCTCAAACTTAAATTAAATTACATTAAATTGTAAAAGTGTGGCAGACAGACAGGGTGGCAGATGTCCTCCAATTCCAGCCAGTGTGTTCAGACAGTAAACCCCAGAAAGAGGTGGGAGGCAGTGAGCTCCCGCTCCCTGGTCAGGCAGAATACTGCAAAATTAAACCCAGCAAGGCTGGGCTGGGGGTCCCAAGTGCAGAAGCCAGGAAGCAGGGCAGACACCAAAGACAGTAGCTGAGACGTAAGACAATAGGGAGTGGTGGGGACTGCGGCAAACTGCACAGCCTGGACTGGACCTGCAGTGGCAACCGTGACTCCACAGTAGTTGATTGTTTCCATGCGGGACGGCCAGCCCTGAGGGCCAATTCTCTCAATTTTATAATTTTTTTTTGTAGAGACAGGATCTCACTATGTTGCCCAGGTTGGTCTCCCTCTCCTGGCTTCAAGTAATCCTCCCACCTCAGCCTCCCAAAGTGCTGGATTATAGGTGTGAGCCGCTGCACCTGGCCAACATCATCTACTTTTTTTTTTTTTTTTGAGACAGAGTTTCACTCCTGTTGCCCAGGCTGGAGTGCAGTGGCACGATCTTGGGTCTCACTTCAACCTCCACCTCCCCAGCTCAAGCAATTCTCATGCCTCAGCCACTGGCGTAGCTGGGATTACAGGCATGCACTACCATGCTGGCCTAATTTTTGTATTTTCAGTAGAAACAGGGGTTTCGTCACGTTGCCTAGGCTGATCTTGAACTCCTGACCTCAAGTGATCTGCCCACCTCAACCTCCCAAAGTGCTGGGATTACAGGTATGAGCCATTACTCCTCGCCAGGCGATCTACTTTTCTTCTCTTTTGTCATTTAGATGGAGTTTCGCTCTTGTCCCCCAGGCTGGAGTGCAATGGTGCAATCTCGGTTCACTGCAACCTCCGCCTCCTGGGTTCAAGCGATTCTCCTGCCTCAGCCTCCCAAGTAGCTGGGATTCCAGGCATGAGCCACCACTCCTGACTAATTTTTGTATTTTTAGTAGAGACGGGGTTTCACCATGCTGGCCAGGGTGGTCTGAACTCCTCACCTCAGGTGATCCACCCATCTCGGCCTCCCAAAGTGTTGGGATTATAGGGGTGAGCCACTGCGCCTGGCCAGATGGTCTACTTTTTAAGAGAAACTAAAAATCCTGGCTTTTAGGTGAAATGTCCCAGTTTTCAACAGTTAAGCTTAATTTTTCAAAACGCCATGTGTCATGTATGAACCAGAGAGCTTCGTGTGTGGCCTCCCTCGGGAGGCCCTGGGAGGTTGTGCCCGAGGTCCCTCCGGCTGCCCCAGCCTGTCCTCTCTGAAGCCCTCACTCACCGGCTGGGCCCGTGGGCCTTCTCTGTCGTGGCCCCGGGTCAGCGAGAGGGATGGCGTCGGGGAGGAAGTCCTCGTTCCAGGGCGGCTGGGTGCTCTGGGGGGCCGGCAGGTCGTTGTCCGGGCTCAAGGGCCGTTCTGCTGCTTCTAGCAGGAGGACCTGGGTTGAAGGAGGCAGACAGTCAGGTCCCAGGCAGGCCGGGGGGGGACATGCATGAGCACCCCGTGAGACCTGCAGCTGTCCATTCTGCATGTGCCCCGTCACGCTCCTTAGTGAGAACACCTCACCTGCGGCCAGGGTGCTCTTCCTCCCAGCCCTATCCTCCTCACATCAGGAAAGTCCTCCCGGACCCTAAGGTTCAAGCAGTGCCCTTCAGACACCTTCAAAGTCCCTGTGCTGGCCAGGAGCGGTGGCTCATGCCCGTAATCCCAGCACTTTGGGAGGCTGAGTAGGGAGAATCACTTGAGGCCAGGAGTTTGAGACCAGCCTGGGCAACACAATAAGACCCCATCTCTACAAAAAAATAAAGAAAATTAGCCAGGTGTGGTGGCACACACCTGCAGTCCCAGTTACTCAGAAGGCTGAGCCCAGGAGTTCAAGGCTACAGTGATCTATGATTGTGTCACTGTGCTCCAGCCTGGGCAACAGATCAAGACCCTATCTATTAAAAAAAGAGAGAGAGAGAGAAAGGAAGGGAAGAAAGGGAGAGAGGAGAAAGGACGGGTGGGTATAAATACGTCCCTTATGGCATGTGATCTTTAGAAGGTTTTCCAGAAAAACAAAAGTGGCCACGGTTGCTTGGGACCAGCCTGCAGGGCGGCCCCATTTGTCTCTCCTTGAGGGACGCAGGAGTCAAAGGCAGCAGAGTCCCAGAGCCTGGGACCCGGAGACTTTCCCCTTCGTTTAAACCCCCTGAAAGCCAGGACTCAGAGGCCCCGTGAGTCCCTGCTGCCCCCAAAGGGCTGGCAAGGGGTGCTGTGTGCCTGAAATGGGCTCAGGGTGGGCGGAGATCCCTGCTGGCAACCTGGGTGGGCCCCCGGGGCCCAGGGGTGTGAGGGACCTGCTGGGCTGAGGTCCATGGTGAACAGGCAGATGGTCTCCCTGAGTAGCCTCCTCACCAGTTCTGCAGTGCCCCTGGGCCTGGGGGACAGTCCTGGGATCTGGGGACAAAGTGGCCTGCTCTGGGCTCCTCCCCAGCAGGTGCGTCCCCTGGGCGCGCTCCACGGCTCCTCAGGGCTCTGAGCCTGCACCTAGGCTCCTGGCTGGGCCCCTGGACTCAGGCCATGCTGGGGGCTGCAGCACGGACTCTACCCCCACCTCCCTGCGGGACACGGCCTCTGACGGCCTGGATGCCTGGCCCAGGCCACCTTGACTCCCCAGGGCCAATTCTTTCAGCCCCTGCCCTTTCTGGTCCTTAGAAGGGCCCATGAAACCCAGAGGATCACTATGGAGACATCACAAATGAGGTGGAGACAGAGGCTCAGAGACCGCAAGTGACTTGCCCAAGATCACCCAGCATGGGCGGTGAGGCCGGGGCCCCACGTGCTTCATCCTCCAAACCACAGTTTATTCTCCCAGCAGCTCTGCCTGGACCCCGACTGAGCTTTGTGGAGGCAGAGAGCGGGGGCTGCTGGCTCAGATCACACAGCAGTGAAGGGTGGGCCCCTGTCTCCTGACCCCCAGAATCCCCAGGAGGAGGGAAGGGTTCCAATCCCTGCCCCGGACGCCGGCATCCCTGGAGAAGCTGATGGGCCTCAGCCCAGGTTAGGGTTTCTGGGGAGGAGCGAGGAGACGGTAGCTGTCGGGTCACGTGATGGAAGGGGCCCTGGACGGCCAGCGCAGGGGACTTGGGAAACTGTCAGGCACTCTTGCTCCCGGGGCTGGGGGCAGGAGGTGGGGTGAAGGCTGGAGTGTCTCTCCCCTTTCTTTTTCTTTTCTTTTTTTGAGAGGGAGTTTCTTTCTTGTTGCCCAGGCTGGAGTGCAATGGCACGATCTCAGCTCACTGCAACCTCCGCCTCCTGGGTTCAGGCGATTCTCCTGCCTCAGCCTCCTGAGTAGCTGGGATTACGCGCATGCGCCACCACGCCAGGCTAACTTTGTATTTTTAGTAGAGACGGGGTTTCTCCATGTTGTCAGGCTGGTCTTGAACTCCTGACCTCAGGTGATCTGCCCGCCTCAGCCTCCCAAAGTGCTGGGATTACAGGCATGAGCCACCACGCTGTGTCTCTCCCCTTTCAGGCCTGGCTGCTGGGCATAGAAATGCCCCCAGTGGAACAAGGGCACGGGAGAGGCAGGTTTGGGAGTGAGAGTGGTAAGTTGGGGCGGGTTGGGTTGCAGTATCCTGGGGGACACCCAGATGGCCATATTTAACAGGGGGTGGTCCCAAGGGCTGGGAGGAGGAGGTGGGGGCCATGAGAGGGGGTGAGGGGAGGCGGGGGTGGAGGAGGAGGGAGCAGGGTGGAGCTGGGAGAGATTCGGGGGGTAGCCCGCCCTGGGCTCCTGCAGGCATGCCCTGGCGGTTCCCCATTCTGGGCAAAGCTCCAGCCTCCCCTGAAGTGACGTCCCAGCCAGTACAAAAGGCCTGGCTCTCTCCTTCCTGCGGCACCTCCCACCGGGAGCCCCCTGCCCACGGAGCCCGCAGACCTGGGCAGAGGGGCCCTGGTTGGAATCTGCCCTGGCCAGTGCCTCCGCCCTCCTGGCCTGGCTGTGACTGACCTGGAGAAGCTGCTCCCACTTCTGCCCAGGCATGAGCTCACCCGGGCGGGCAGCTGTGGGCGTGGGACCCAGCCCAAGAAAACCAGGCTGCGGCCCTGGGGGACAGGGGCCTTGGTGATGTCACTGCAGCGTGGCAGACTGGCCAGGGCACCGCCCTCTGCCCTGGAGACGCCGGGACTCCGAGGCTTCTCGGGCTCTTGTGCACTGTCTGTGGTCCGTGAAGTCAGAGAGTAAAGCCCAGGGCAGGAGCAGGGGCAGGGAGGGGGGTGCAGGCAGGAGTTCCCCAGGGCCCGACAGGCCTTCTGCCCACTGGCCGGTCCCAGGAACAGAGGGTGGCAGAAATCCTGGACCAGCTCCTAGGTCTGCACCGGGGGGAGTGCAGACGGAGTGGACTCTGCTGGTGGCCTGGCCCCTGCTGCCCCTTTCTCCCTTGTTCCAGAACTCCCTGTTGAGTCTCTGTGCATGTGGCTCCAAAAGGAATCAGGACTGGCCTGAGCCAGGCCTAGCAATCCCTTTCTGCTTGGCCAGGTATGCAGTTTCCCAACTCCCTTGCAACTAGGAGGTGGTCATGTAGCCCAGTACAGGCTCATGAAACACAAGGAGTCTGTTCAGTGCTTTGCCTTACCCTCGACTTCCTGCCTTTACACACAAGGTGAGGATGTGATGCCTGGAGCTGCAGCAGCCACTTTATCATTACGAGGCATCAACCAATGCAGATAAAAGCCAACTCATTAAGAAGTCAGTGGAGAGCCTGGCTTCCTTGGCCACCAAACCAATCCTGAGACCACCTCTACTCCTGGACTTCTTGTTGAATAAACAATAACCACCCTTATGGAATAAGCTACCATTAGCCAGGTTTCTCTCAGTTGCCTCCTTTCCGACATACCAAGGTCAACTTCTTGTCTAAGGGAGCAGAAGCCCCAGTTACCAGGCTCTGGGTTGCTGCTGTTTTATACAAGCCACCTGACTGCTGCTTTCCTGTCTGGGATCTGCCCACCTGGCTCCTCTTCTGGCTCTGCCTTCACCTTGCTGGGATCCCGGCCTCTGCCCTGGCTGACCCCGAGCCTCTGATCTGAGCTGAAAACTCAGCTCTGTGTCCGGCTCCTGCAGGCTCGCCTGACCTCAGCACGGCCTCTGGGGCTGCTGGGCTGTCTTTGCAACTAACCCAGCTGGTCCCTTCCCCTCTCAGGCCACTGCCTCTCAGGGCCCTCTGATTCCGACCATCAAAGCGCCCAGTGGGGCCGGGAGTGGTGGCTCATGCCTGTAATACCAGCACTTTAGGAGGCTGAGGCGGGAAGATTACTTGAGATTAGGAGTTCGAGACACGCCTAGCCAACATGGTGAAACCCCATCTGTACTAAAAATACAAAAATTAGCCGGATGTGATGGCGCTGGCCTATAATCCCAACTACTCAGGAGGTTGAGGCAGGAGAATTACTTGAACCCAGCCCGGGAGGTGAAGGTTACAGTGAGCTGAGATCACGCCACTGCACACCAGCCCGAGTGATAGTGTGAGATCTTGTCTCAAAAATAAATAAGTAAATAAATAAATAAACCCTCCTAGTGACCCTCTCGACACACGTGGGCACGCACCAAGCAGGTGGGCAGCTGGATGGTGCCCCAGACAAGACGCAGGAGCCAAGATAGGAGCCTCCCAGCCCCTACCTAGAAATGCAGGCAACTGTCAAAAGGAGGGAGGCTGCAGAGTGTCCCCCTCTCTGCACACCCCAGACCCAAGCTACCACGCCCAGCTCCCCACTCGCGAGCTGCCCAAGCTTCCCCACTCTGGACCAGCCTCAAAATGAAGCCACTCCAATGTCCATTTTCCAGGCCGTCCAACTGGCCTCCAAAGGGAGGGGCTGGCCAAGGTGGGTGGAGCTAGGATGGGAATCCTGGACTGGACTCCTCTCACGCACTGCCGTCCCTCCCTCCAGCCCTTGAGGCACAGGGAGAGGACAGAGCGCTCAGGGTCACAGGGCATGCCATGCCCCGGGCCTGCTGCTGGAGGCCATGGAGAGGACGTCAGGGCTGGGAAGGCCACAGGGAGGAACTGCTCATGATGGGAGGGCATGGGCCTGGTGGGTGGGGGACAGCTGGCAACTCGCCCGTCCTCCCCTAGAGCTGTGAATTTTCACACCCACAGTCCTGCGCTGCAATCAGGGCTGCTGCTTTGTGCCAAACCACGCAGAGGCTTCCGGTTCTGGGAAAGTGTCCATCACGCTGGGCATGGCTCGGGGACCCCACCTTTTCTAAAATCTCAGGTGCCAGAAGCTCACCCCCTCAGCATTCTAGGGGTCCTAGCCCCAGCTCAGCCCATGTGGAAACATTTGCTCCCTGAAGTCCTCCACTGCTGCCCCCCAGGAGATAAGAACCAAGGAGGGAGCTGTGCCTCTCCCATCCCAGGCCTGTGCCTGAGCTGCTGGGAGACGCTGCCCACCCGCGGAAGGGCTGGAGGACAAGGGCGGCCGTGCATGCCCCGCCCCGTGACTGCTCTGCACGATGTCTCCCGCACACCTGCGTCTGTGTCTGCAAGGTGGGAATAGTGACATGGCTGGCACAGGCGACAGCACTAATCCCTGACTCCCGGTCAGCATTAGACCATTTCCAAACCCGGGTCCCCCCACCATCTCCAAGGAGGCTCTCAAACCCCATCTCTACTAAAAATACAAAACTAGCCGGGTGTGGCGCCTGTAACCCCAGCTACTCGGGAGGCTGAGGCAGGAGAATCGCTTGAACCCGGGAGGAGGAGGGTTCCGGAAGTACTGGGCTCGGGGCTGACGCTCTGATCCATTCCACAGATGAGGAAGGGGAGCTCTGAGAGAGTCACCCAGCTGGCGAGTGGCGGTCCCACAAATGTTTCACGCCAAGCCACACTCCACTGCAACCCCAGGTGCCACATGGTCAAGCCTCCAGGGCAGACGTCAGGGCCAAGAGTAACATGGAGTTGTCATGGGTTGTGTGTGTTGACGTGTGCTCATCTATGTTGTGTGTGCATGTATGTGTGTGTGTCACCTGCATGCATGCTTGTGTGCATGTATGTGTCTGCTCGAGTATCCATGGGTATTACATGTGTGTGTGTGTGTTTGTGTGTACACCTGCATCTGTGTGCACATGTGCCTGTGTGTGTCTGTGTGTGTATATATGTATGTGTGTCCACATGCTCACATATGTGTGCGCACAAGTGCCTGTGTGTGTGCATGTGTGTCCACATATATCATGTGGGTAGGCATGTGTCTCTTCTGGGGGGGCTGTTGCTGTCTGGGCTCCAGCACCCCCTCAGGTCCGCAGTCCTTACAGCCTCCCTGCCACGTGGCCCTGCTCACACGCTCTCTTTGGGCAATGCCGAGGGCTCCGATCACCACCGTTCTGCCAGGGAGACAGCTCTGCCTCGGGCTCAGGTGACTCCAGCCTTCTGGTCCTGGCTCTACCCTGGGGGTCCAGGCACCGAGGCAGACCCCACTGTCCCAAGAAGCTTTGTAGATATTTGGAGGCCGCCTCATCCCTCCAGACCTGTCCCCTGCCAGACCGAGCCCCTCTGGGTAACCACCAGAGCCGGCTTCCTAAGCTCTCTGGGTGAGAAAGGTGCTTGTTCCCACTGGGGCTGACACTGTGGATGCCCGCGTGCACCCCTCGGCCCCATCTGGCTTTGGCTTCCGCCTGCAGCCACCTGCAGCTCTGCCGAGGGCTTTCTCCAGACACAGGAGCTTGCGTGAGCCCGCTGAGGCAGGAAGTACCCTAGGGGACGTGTTTCCCAGTGAGGGACAGGAGAGATATCTGGCTTCATTGCCCTAGGGTGGGCTGGCTCTGAGATGTGCTCCAAACCTCCGTCTCCCAGAGGGAGCATGGGATGGAGCCCCAGGTGCCCCCACATGTCACCTGTCCATAAACACACCTGTACTGGACATACCCTTCTCTGCCCCTCTCCCTGCCCGATGCTGCCTGGGGCCACTGCCAGATAAATTACTTGTCCATTATGGATTCCTTCTGTTGCTGACTGACTCCACTTAGGGAGTTCTCTTCCCAGGCTGGGCGCGGCGGCTCAGCCTGTAATCCCAGCACTTTGGGAGGCCGAGGCGGGCGGATCACGAGGTCAAGAGATCGAGACCATCCTGGCCAACATGGTGAAACCTCGTCTCTACTAAAAATACAAAAAAATTAGACGGGCGTGGTGGCATGCGCCTGTAGTCCCAGCTACTCGAGAGGCTGAGGCGGAAGAATCGCGTGAACCCAGGAGGTGGAGATTGCAGTGAGCCGAGATCACGCCACTGCACTCCAGCCTGGCAACAGAGCAAGACTCCGTCTGAAAAAAAAAAAAAAAAAAAAAAACTAGCTGGGTGTGGTGGCGCATGCCTGTAATCCCAGCTACTCGGGAGTCTGAGGCAGGAGAATTGCTTGAACTTGGGAGGTGGACGTTGCGATGAGCTGAGATGGCACCGTTGCACTCTAGCCTGGGCAACAAGAGCGAAATTCTGTATCAAAAAAAAAAAGGAGGGGGAGTCCTCTTCCTATAGACTGGGCTGAAAGCTGGTCACTTCCCAGCAGTTCCTCCTCCACGGAGTCTTTTTCCATCGGTTCCTCTGTACCCAGCCCCGTTCTAGAGGAGGGAACAGTGGCCCTGGAGGGACAGAGACTCCCTCCTCATTCAACTGTCTTCTGGGCACCCAGCTTCCCAGCCCCCGGGGCCTAGGAGCTGAGCACCATTCTGCCCTGCCCACAACCAGCCTACTGCCTGGGACCTCCCAGCCCAAGAAGGCTACCCAGAGTCACCAAGGCCTGAGCAGTATCTGGTACCTGGGACCAGCTGTCCAAGCCTGCCAGGCAACCTGGGGCTGGGAATTCCCCAGCCATACCCAGTGGATGCCCAATGCTTCTCCCCACCACCCCATGTCCCCAGGCAGCTCCTAGGCCCAGACTCCCCAGCCTGACTGACCTTGGCCTCCAGTGTGGTGAGCCGCTCACTCATGTCACTGAGCCGGGTACAGTTCATGCATTCTGAAAGAGAAAGGAACATATATGAGAGCAGAGTGTAGACCCTAGGGAGAGAGCAGGCCAGTCACCAGGATAGCATCTGGGAAGGCAGGCAAGCAGAATCGCCAATCATTTTGCCTGGAAAACTCCTACTCATCCTTCAAAGCCTTACCCTCAGAGCCCCCTCCTCCATGCAGCCTGCGGGACCACAGAGCCTCCCTTCAGAGCACATTCGGTATACTGTACTGTCGGTTACATTCAGACTCAGTGATGCCATGAGCTGGTGAGCACCATGAAGGCAGGGGTCTTTTTCTATTTTGTTCACCCATGAATCTCAGTGCCTGGCACAAAGCAGGGACTCAGAAAACACCTGACAATTGATGAGCAGATTGTGAGATGGGCCCCTGATTTTGAGAACCAGAGTCTGGGGAAGGAGTTGGGCTAACAGACACAGGCTGGGAAGGAAACGCCAAAGCCAGTCCAGTCGGGGGTGGGGGGTGGGCAATCAAGGAGGATGTCCTGGAGGCAGTGGCCTCAAAGATGACACCTGAGGGCTGCACAGTAGCTGGCCAGGTTCAGCAGAGAGAAGAGCAAAGGCATTCTAAAAGAAAAAGAGATGCATTCTGTGGAAGTAGAAATGTTCCTTTGTAAAGTTTCCTTTCTTGTTAAAGAATAAGTGTGCTAAAAACTTTGCTAAGCCCTATCCTATGTAGCTGTGAGATATGCCATGCTTACAGGCACGTAGTACATTCTATGTCCTTGTACTTTAACCAAGATATCTGTGCTGGACGTGCTCACAGGCATGTCCCAGCTCTCCGCTACTTTTACCTGTTTAGAGAAGTTTTCAGTTTTTAGCCAATCGGGTATTCGCTTAGATTGTGAGGTCTGGCTCCAGCCAACAGAGATCAGACACAGCGTAAGGACGACCCCAAATGCATAAGGAATAAATGTGTCTACTTTTCCTTTGTTCATTGTACTCTTGTGGCAAAATGGCTAGTGAGAGGACCCTTCCTGCAGTCCAGGATGTAAAAATTGCGTTGCTAAAAGATCCTTTGTCTCGGTGCTACGTTTTCTTTGCAGCACCAAGCATCTACTTCCAACACATTCGGAAACAGTGCCTTTTCCGAGGCTGGGAGGGGAGTGAGAGCAGGGCAGCTTGGCCAGCTCAGAATGCACCTGGGGGCCGCCGAGTCTGGAAAGGTCAAGGAGCCCCAATACCACAGGCCTGGGAAGGGGCTGCAGCAGTGTCTGTAGGTCACTGGAGGGTCTTAGGCGGGTGAAATTCAAGGTCAGGTTTGCATTTTCAGCTGCTCACTGTGGCAGCAGAGCATGGAGTGGGTGGAAGAGGGAGGAAATGGAACCCAGAAGACCAATTAGGAGCCGAGTGATGCTGACCCCAGCCAAGCACACAGCTCTGGGCTGTAATTATCTTTTTATGTCTGTCTCCCCTGATGCCCAAGACCTGGAGCTCTTTAATGAGGAAATAGACAGTTCCAAGCTGTTCTAAAGAGCTTTTACTGCTCTAGAAGTCAAGGGATGCCTAGATCCTCTTTCCTCAGCTCACTTCAAAGCCTGAGCCTGCAGGAACCTCATCCCTATTCGACAGACACGTAAGAGGTATTTGGGTAAGTGAACAGCTCCGGCTTGACTGCCAGGGCTGCCAATCGCGCTGCGTGGGAGTGGCGAGAACTGGAGCTCTCAGGCACAGTCCATGGCCCCCCAACACTGTCAGCCTCCCCCTTGTTCTTGGAGATATCCCCATCTTTGTCAGTGAATGCAAATCACCTTGCAATTTTCCCTGTCCTTAAAAAAACAAAAGGTGAAGCTGAGCGCGGTGGCTCATGCCTGTAATCCCAGCACTTTGGGAGGCTGAGGCGAGCAGATCATAAGGTCAGGAGTTCAAGACCAGCCTGATCAAGATGGTGAAACCCTGTCTCTACTAAAAATATCAAATATTAGCCTGGCGTGGTGATGGGTACCTGTCATCCCAGCTACTCGAGAGGCTGAGGCAGAGAATTGCTTGAACCTGGGAGGCGGAGGTTGCAGTGAGCCGAGATCACGACAGTGCACTCCAGGCTGGGCAACAGAGCAAGACTCTGTCTCAAAAAAACCAAACCAAAACAAAAAACAATAAATTAGCTGGATGTGGTGGCGTGCACCTGTAATCCCAGCTACTTGGTAGGCTGAGGCAAGAGAATCATGTGAACTCAGGAGGCGGGTTTCAGTGAGCCAAGATCATGCCATTGCACTCTGTTTGGGAGGTGTCTTAGGACCTGGGAATAGGTGGTCCAGGCTATGCCCTCCCCAGGCGTGCTCAGTCTCAGGTCAAGAGGGGGCAACACCCTACTCTCTACTCCCCACCGACGTGTGGGCTAGCAGGGGACTCCTCTCCCTCCTTCCCTCCCTTCTACCTCTGGCTGGCCCAGCTCAATGATTTATAAGCATGTGTTAAGGAACAGAACTCTTTCTCCTCCATAAAACCTTGTCACTAACTCGGATGCATAAAACAGATTAAAGACTGAGATATAAACACTGTACATTCAAACAGCTAGAATAATGGATAGTTTTCTGACTCCAGGAACCAAGCAGGACTTCACCAAAGACACGTGATACAGGGACCTGGTTTTCTGCCTAAACATGGGGGATTTAACACAGTTTCCTCCTATTTCCTCCCAGGAAAGGGCTGATGAGGAAATAAAAGGTATCCATGAAGCAGAGGGAAAGGCAGAGGGAACTCTTGGCAGATGAAGGATACAAATACAATTTTGCAAGGTGCACGCGGCCAGGCGCGCCAACCTCACCTTGCAAACCCAAGGTGGGGATGGAAACTGGGAGACACCGGCTGTCCTGGGGCTCAAGATGCCCCAGATGGGAAAGGGGAGGGGGTCATCCCTGGAAACAGGGACCTGCCAACGTGGGAAGACCCACCGACACTGACATCTGGGGGCGTCCCTGATGAAATGGAAAGGTCCCTAAAAGATCAGCCTCCGTGAAGTCCCCAGTCAACAAGGTTCTGGCAATCAGGGGGCTTTCAGTGCTTTCATGGTTTATATTTTATTTTTATTTTTATTTTTTTGAGACAGTCTCGCTCTGTTGCCCAGGGTGGAGTGCAGTGGTGTGATCTCGGCTCACTGTGACCTCCGCCTCCTGGGTTCGAGCGATTCTCCTGCCTCAGCCTTCTGAGTAGCTGGGACTACAGGCACCCACCACCACACCCAGCTAATTTTTGTATTTTTAGTAGTTTCACCATGTTGGCCAGGATGGCCTTGATCTCTTGACTTTGTGATCCACCCACCTCAGCCTCCCAAAGTGCTGGAATTACAGGCATAAGCCACTGTGCCCAGCATTTTTTTTTTTTTTTTAGACAGAATCTTACTCTGTCGCCCAGGCGACAATAACACAATCTTGCTCACTACAACATTTGCCTCCCAGGTTCAAGCGATTCTCCTGCCTCAGCCTCCCGGGTAGCTGGATTACAGGTGTGCACCACCACGCCTGGCTAATTTTGTATTTATAGTAGACACAGGGTTTCACCATGTTGGCCGGGCTAGTCTAGAACTTCTGACCTCAAGTGATCCACCCGCCTTGGTCTCCCAAAGTGCTGGGATCACAAGTGTGCACCACCACACCCGGGCTAGTGCCTTACTCTCAAACTCAGACAACCAGTGATTCCTGCACTGCTAAAAGAAGTCCTTAATGGGAAAGGCAGAGATCAAAATGAATAGGATTCCATTTGTTCACCTATCCACTGACCCACCCGCCCATTCTTCTCCTTACATGACCCCCACCCTAGCGCCCCCATCTACTCACCTGTACATTCACCCTGCTCCCCATCTTGTCCACTTCTTCTCCTCTACCTCTAATCATCCCTCAGCCACCCCAAGGCTCTGTGGCTGTTCCTGTGACCTGGATGACACTGTGCCAACACTCTAATACTTGGAGGGGAGGGGCAGGGCTGCACAGACCCGATGCCTGCCTTCCGGGCGGGCGTGTCTACTTAAAAGCCCAGATCCATGACCCCTCCCTAGTAGCTGTGTCCTGGGGAAGGAAGAGGAGCAGAGGGGAGGGGCGGGGAGTGGGGGGGCGGGGCGGGCCGGGGCGGGGAGGGGCGGCGACCGCAACTGTCCCGCG
>CAUYQU010016844.1:0-13600 GCA_963574635.1 Cheracebus regulus | reverse complement strand
ATTTGACCCAGCAATCCCATTACGGATATATACCCAAAGGTTTATAAATCATTCTGTTAAAAAGACACATGCACACATGTTTATTGCATCACTATTCATAATAGCAAAGACTTGGAACCAACCCAAATGTCCACCAATATAGATTGGATTAAGAAAATGTAGCACATATACAGCATGGAATACTATGCAGCTATAAAAATGGATGAGTTCATGTGTTTTGCAGGGACATGGATGAAGCTGGAAACCATCATTCTCAGCAAAGACACAAGAACAGAAAACTAAACACCGCATGTTCTCACTCATAAGTAGAAGTTGAACAATGAGAACACACGGACACAGAGAGGGAAACATCACACACTGGAGCCTATCTGGGGTGGGGCCTGGAGGAAGAATAGAATTAGGAAAATTACCTAACGTAGATGATGGGATAATGGGTGCAGCAAACCACCGTGGCACATGTGTACCTATGTATCAGGCCTGCACGTTCTGCACATGTACCCCAGAAATGAAAGTATAATTTAAAAAATGGTGACTTTTATTCTAAAAAATGCCAAATTAATTAAAATAAATTTTTTACTTGTCTGATTTTGAACAGTCACAATATCTAGGCAACTGACTGCTAAAAATGTTTCCTTTGAAACTAGTCACACTGGTATCAAGTAGTTATAAATTTAATTTCCTTTTTCTTCAATATTTGTACTTATGGAACAAATTTAAGTATATATTCCCATTTACTTACTTGGAATGCTAAAAAAAATAGATATTATCTGTAAACACATAAACTCAGAAAATTAAAATATGGTTTGTGTTTCCTAGTAAATTTAGATTTTAGTCATCAGAAAATGCATAGTGCACAAATCACACATTTAATGCTTTCTTCACTTTCTTGAATTTCAGACCTATACCTTGGATCCCAGATAAACTGGTAATGTAATTTGGGCAAAGGTGGATTGTTCTTTAGTACTCGTATAGTGTTGTCCATTATTAAATATGTATGGACACAACATTTTTTTTTCAAGATTGTGCTATGGGCAGCCAATGAATAAGAGACATTAGGTTTTCAAATATCACAAAATTCCTCAATAATATTCTGCGTATGAGAATGTATATATTTCTAGCTGACACCAGGTAATTTTATTTCAGCAATAACTTTTGATTAGTAAGCTAGGCTATTTTATATTTTTGAATAATTTATTAAGATCAAATTTACTTACATTGAAATGTGTAAATCTTAAATGTAAAATTCAGTGAGTTTTGACAAATGATCATACACAGGTAAACAGCATCTCAATCGAAATATAGAACATTTCAATCTCTAGCTAAAGTTTTCAGTACTAACCACTCCCACAGGCAACCACTGTTCTGATTTTTATCATTGTAGACAAGTTTGGATTATACATGAACTTTATGTAAATAAAATAATTTACTATGTACTGTTTTGTATCTGTTTTCTTTCATATGAACTATTTTTAAAAATCTATCCTATTGCTCTTCTCTACAGTTTTGTCCCGATTTTGGTACCACTATATAAATAAATAAATAAATAAATAAATATATATTTTTACATATATATATATATATATATATATATATATATATATATGCCTGTCCTGCTAATGGACACTTGGAGTGTTTCCAGATTTTGGCTACTCAAGATAAAGCCACTATATACTTTTTTTTTTTTTTTAAAGACAGACTCTCACTCCTGTCACCTAGGCAGGTGTGCAGTGCTGTGATCATGGCTCATTGCATCCTTGAACTCCTGAGTTCAAGTGATCCTTCCACCTCATTTTTTATTTTCATTTTTTGTAGGAACATGGTCTTACTATGTTGCTCAGGCTGGTCTTGAACTCCTGGGCTCATGTGATCCTTCCTCCTTGGCCATCCAAAGTGCTGGGATTACAGGGGTAAGCCACCATGCCTGGCATATAAACATTTTATACAAGTCTTTGTGTGGACATTTGTTTATTTCTTGAGTAAATACCCAGGAGCAAATATGCTCACTTATAGGGTAGGTATAATGGATGAAAGGATGCTTAATAGCTTACAAAGTATTGCTTCTGGGTTTGTCTGTGAGGGTGTTGCCAGAGGAGATTGACAGCTGAGTCAGTGGACTGAGAGAGGAAGACCCACCCTCAATGTGGTTGGGCACCATCCAATCTGCTGCCAGCAGAGCCAGTACATAGGCAGAAGAAGGTGGGATAAGCTGGCTTGCTGAGTCTTCTGACTTTCACCTTTCTCCCATGCTGGATGCTTCCATCCATCCCTCCTGCCGTCGGACATCAGACTCCAGATTCTTTGGCCTTTGGACTCTTGGACTTACACCAGTGGTTTGCCAGAGGCTTTCGGGCCTTTGGCCATAGACTGAAGGCTACATTGGCAGCTTCCCTACCTTTGAAGACATTGGACTTGGACTGAGTCACTATTGGCTTCTTTCTTCCTCAGCTTGTAGAGGGCCTATCAAGGGACTTCACCGTGTGATCACGTGAGCCAATTCTTCCTAATAGACTCCCTTTCATATATACGTATATCCTATTAATTCTGTCTCTCTGGAGAACCCTGACTAATACAGTAGGCATATATTTAACTTTATTAGAAATTGCCAAGCAGTTTTACAAAATAGTGGTATCATTTTATAATTCCACCAGCAATGTTACAGGAGTTTCGGTGGCTCCATATCCTTACTAGCATTTGGTGTTTTCGGTCTTTTCAAATTTAGATACACTAGTGGGTGTGAAACAATATTATCACTGTGTCTTTAATTTGTATTTTTCTGATGATTAAAGGTGCTGAACACTTTTAAAGATGTGTTTTATGTATTTTTGTTATAGTATGTTCCTAATTTTAAAAATTAGACTTTTAAAATGAATTTGTATCTTTTTATGTTTTCTGGGTATGTGTATGTGTTTGTGGCTTGACTTTTCATTTTCTTCACATTTTTTAAAGAAGCATAGACATTTTTAATTTTGGTAAGGTCCAATTTATTTTTATGTTTATTTTATGATTAGTGATATTTATGTACTTTCTAAGAATCATTACCTCCCCTAAGATTGTGAACATATTCTTCCATGGTTTCTTACAGATTTACAGTTTTTGCTTTTACCATTAGGTTTATGATCTGTCTTGAATTAATTTTTATTATAAATTGAAGTAATATGCATTTTGGTCACTTGTTCCACCACCATTTGTTGAAAATATTCTCATTTCCCCACTGACTCTAAATGCAGTGATCTGTTTCTGGAACTCTATTCTATTTCATTGATCTATTTTTCCATCCTTATGCCAATGCCATGCTATTTTGATTACTGTAATATTATAGTAAGTTTTGAAATCAGGTTGTGTTAGTGCTCTAACCTTGCTTTTCTTTTAAGAATCATATTTGACTACCTAAGGTTCTTTGGGATTTCTTAAACATTTTAGATTTATCTTGTAAATTTGTATAAGTAAACTTGCTGGGGGTTTGATCAGAATGGTGTTAAATTTATATAGTATTTGGAGAGAATTGACATTGTTTTGATGTTGATTCTACTAATTCCTAAACATGGTATGTTTATTTATGTAGGTCTTTATTAAGATCTGTTAAAATATTTGTAATTTTTTTATCACAGATTAAATTATTTTTAAAATTTACTTTTAATTAGTCCATACTAGTATCACAAGTAGAAGATTTTTTTCTACATTGACTTCATAGTCTACAATCTTGCTAAATTTACTTATTAGTTCTAGTATTTTTTTGGTTGTTTATTTGAGATTTTATACATAATGTTTTTATAAGTTTATATACTTTTAAATTTCTGTGAATAAAGACTTAATACTTCCATTCCAATCTTTATGCCTTTTAGTTTTATTTTTTTGGTTTTTATCACACTGACTGGATTCCTGAACTTGAGGGACAAAGGATAGTGTCTAGTATTTCACCAGTAAATATAGTGTAAGTTACAGATTTTCACAGATGCCCTTTATCTGAATGAATATAAATAAATAATAACTTACACCAATAAATATAGTGTAAGTTACAGGTTTTCACAGATGCCCTTTATCTCTTCCACTCCTAATTCATGAATTTTCATCTTGAATGGTCCCTCTATTTAGTCAGATGCTTTCTCCTCTTTATTCTGTCAATGAGATAAAATGTATTAATTTATTTTCTAATGTAAATTCTACTTGGTTATGATATATTCTTTTAAAAATATATTTCTGCATTTGATGGATATTTTTAAATTTTACATCTATATTCATGAGGGCTACTTGTGAGGTGGGAAATCTGATTAAGAGAGTTATGCTATAGAGATTTTAAAATGGGCAATAACTTGGAAAGTGTAGTCAGTAAGATTATTTTTTCTTTTAGTGTGAATGAAATTAGAAATTACCTTAAATAGATGTTTTTCTTTTATTTATATTGATTTATTATTTGCTCATGTTCGCTTTTTCCAGTCTTTTTTTTTTTTTGAGTGGAGTCTCGTTCTGTCAGCCAGGTGCAAGTGCAGTGGCATGATCTCAGCTCACCACAACCTCCACCTCCCAGGTTCAAGCAATTCTCCTGTCTTAGCCTCCAGAGTAGCTGGGACCGCAGGCACCTGTTACCATGCCTGGCTAATTTTTTTACATTGTTAGTAGAGACAGGGTTTCACCATATTGGTCAGGCTGGTCTCGAATGCCTGAGTTCAGGTAATCCTCCCACCTCAGCTTCCCAAGGTGCTGGGATTACAGGTGTGAGCCACCACGCCCAGCCTTTTCTCAAGTCTTTAAAAAGGTGGATTACAAAAAAAAAAAAATGTAAAATAAAAAGGGAGGCAGTTAGCTTTATCTTTTTATAAGGCCTTAAAATTTATCCCTTCCTAGGAAATACAATGGGCATCTTCCTGTATTTTGGAAGAGAAACAGGTATAGTTACTATATGCTTCTCCAAGTAGACAGAAGAACTCACAATGTGATGTGAATGCTGGTTTTATAACCCTGTGACATATACACCATAGAGCCCTATCTCCAGTTAGTAAATTTTGCTTTTGTTGCTAACATTAGAAGTGTTTAACTTTGGTATCTATTTTGCCTGGCTGCTCCCCAAATCTGATTTTAAGTTATTTTTCTTGTTACATTTAAAATAGCATAATGATATACTGGCCAAATTGCCTTTTTATTTATGAAATGAATCCTGAAATGTTATCTGTCTTTACAGGTAGAAACACACTGGCATTTTCCTACTCTTATTTTCACAGTTTATTCTTAAGGTTATGCTTATCAATTCTACTTTTACATTTTATAATCTTCATTGGCCAAGAATAACACAAGTCTGCTTTTTATTTTTTTAAATTAAGTGTAGAAAGGTTTTGCTTCAGTGTAAATGGGCCATTTTGGCTGGTTAGCTATGACTAACATTTGTAATCCATATTTGCTTTTTAGCTTTCCTGATAGCTGAAAGGACTTAACAAAACAATTTCCTTAGGAATCAGACCCTTTCTTACCAGAAAAGTACAACTATTTTTATCCTCAATTTTCTTGGATTTCTTTTGTCAAAAAAAGATTTATTCAATCTCTCCACCATATATAAATCACCACAAGTAAAGAACCGTATTATTCTACTTTCTTCTTAGCTTATAAATCCCTTAAAGAAAGTCTCTTTTTCACCCTCACCACCTAGAATAATGTTTGATATGTTGCGAGGTACTCAATAAACATTTAAAGGATCAAATTTTTGGCCTTAAAATTTCTAAATAATATGCCAATCCTTTGCTACAAAACTCAGTTTCCAAGGCACTTTTGTGTCTAAATATAGTTGGTTCTATAATTTAGATTATTTGGTAGATCTACTTTTGTAAGTAATAAAACCTTTATAAGTTTAGGCCCTATATTGTTTTATTTTATCTTCAAATTAAATTTGAAATTTGAAGAACTATTTTAAGAGCTTTGTAATTTATAATTTCTTTAAAGGATTATAAAATATTTTGAAGAATTATAAAATGGATTATTTAATATGATCTAGCTTCCCTTAAAATATTACTTCTGTTTCTTATAATTTTTTCTTTTGTATTTTATATTCTGTTCCAAATATGCTCCCCTCTTAATTTTGGCATTTCTTTTTTTTTTTTTTCCTATGGTAGTAGCTCTTGAGAGCATCCGGATCTTTGTGGCACTTCTAATTGTGACTTCTCAGGAATTTTGAAATCAGAGATAGTTGACTTTGGAAGCCAAAATAGTGCCTAAGTCCATTTCATGCCCACACTCCCTTTTACTCATATATCCAAGTTCCTTTCCATGTATTTAGAGTCAGTTTCTTTTGAATGTTCTTCCTTTCCTGAAGGACTGATAAACATACACACTTTGGCTGTTTTCTGGAGACATAAAAAATATTGCTTCCTCAGTTTTATTTTGTAGGATTTACTTACTCATTCACTCTATTCATTAAAGAAGACTACATCAAATTCTTAGTTCATTAATATCATTGCAATAATTTTTCATAGACAAAAAGTGATTTAAAAATGCGCTGAGAAGATAAAATAGTCACTAACTGGAATTTTGCTACGATCAGAAACATAAACTCATCCAACAGAGCAAAGAATGTTTCCTTTTTGGCTTGGAATTCATTGGTATATATTATTCCTAGACACCCTATGAAACAAATGCACGGGGTTGAAATATAAAGGCACATCCACTGCCGGGAAAAAAAAGTCATCGAAACCATTATTTACTTGTCTTCATTTTCTGAGTTCAACCCTTAAAAATGTCTAGTGTGGTGAACAGAACGAATGAGAGCAAATTAACGTTCATTTTTCCAGCAGGGGGAGATGGGAGATGTGCAGGAGTGAATCAATCACTCCGCCACTCGCTGCACTGACAGCATTCATCCGCCTGAGCAAACTTCTGTGTGGGCGATGCCGGCGAAATTTATTTCTCGGAGCGAGTTTACTGCTTACATTCAGGGCGTCTCATCTTTCTGGCAATCAGGATAAATGGTGTCTCAGTAATAACATTGTAGCAAGCTATTCTTTCCGTGAGGAGCCTGTAATGACTGTGTCTTACATTTGCATTAATTCTGACAAGATTTACTGGTGCTTGCTGATCTGTAAATTCCAAAATGGCAAAACAGCAGCAAAGGTCAACACGGCAATAATATTAATAGCTTTAGAAAAAGGTTGAGAGACTCGGAGATTCCAGATGATAGCTTGGGTGAGAGGAAAATTCAGTGGATGTTCGTTATCTTCACGTGTCCTATTACTTTACCCTTTCTTTTATGAGGTAATTACAGTACCCTAGGAAAGGAAGCATGAGGTCGCAAAGGTCAATAACAGGACATGTAGTTTAATCATAGGTAATATTTTTCCAGAATAGATTTCTTATTAAAACACTTGGAAAATCTGGTGAGAAGATATAGATCCTTAAATATTATAATTTTTATCTATGGCACATAGTTAAAACCTTTTTGAAGGTTAAGGACAACTCAGTAACATTTACCACCCTTCTTTATAATATATTCCTCATTAAATGGAAAATTCAGGGTTAGAAAAGCATGTTTAAATATAAAGAAATATAGTTTCCTTGACTCTTCAGGTTTCCAGTAAGAGAACATCATCTTGGATTTTCTGTCTTGCTTGAAACATTTCCTGATGCCTCTAGAACAAGTTAACCATTCCCCTTTCTGTATCATCTCTTACCCAGGGTGCACAGAGCTTCGTGCTGCTGATGCTCTCTTTGCATTGTCCTGCAATTGTTTTGTTTACTTATACTGCCCCTTTCTATACTCTATTGTCTATAGGGTAGGAATTGTGTACTTTTCATGTATCCGAGTACTCGCTTTATAATAGGTACTTCACAGCAATTGTAGTGAAAACCAGATTACCTGAAGGCATCTTGGTAACTGTACTTTGTGGACAGACACCTCTTTGGTTCATATATGAGAAAAAGGTCAGATAATTTTAGTGTATGGAACAAGAGGTTCCTGTGGGAAAGATGTTGAATACTGTAATGTATAGAACAGCCAGAGTGTAATCACCACAACAAGGTTGAACAAAATAGTAACACGTGGTTTGACTACTCCAGATACTCACCTTGAACAAAACCTGGATGAAGTCTTTAGTTTAGGCATCTTTAAGACACAAAGCAATGAATGTAGAATAACTGGATCCACTGTATGGGAAGAGAACCAAGTGCAGTTGGCTCTATAGTTAAGGGGCATTATATCCAGCAAACTCTTTTTTTTTTTTTTTTTTTGAGACGGAGTTTCTCTCTTGTTACCCAGGCTGGAGTGCGATGGGGTGATCTCAGCTCACCACAACCTCCACCTCCTGGGTTTAAGCAATTCTGCTGCCTCAGCTTCCTGAGTAGCTGGGACTACAGGCATGCACACCATGCCCAGCTAATTTTCGTATTTTTACTAGAGACGGGGTTTCACCATGTTGACCAGGATGGTCTCGATCTCTTGGCCTCGTGATCTGCCCGCCTTGGTCTCCCAAAGTGCTGGGATTATGGGCGTGAGTCACTGCACCCGGCCCTATATCCAGCAAACTCTAAATGATATTGAGTGGTTTGGTGTAAAATGTGCTAGCTTTTCACAATAAAGATATGGAGAAAATTCTAAAGTGAAAATGGATATTTATCCTTGTGTATGGATTCTCTTTTTGTTTCATGTCTTTTAAGCCCTGTGGTGATCTGAGCCAAGATTTTGTAGTCCTTATAATCCTTATTATGCTTTGTAGGAAAATCTCAATCATTACTCGTGGAGTCTTCACTGACTAGATTCCAAAGGAAGTTTGGTTCCCCTAATGACTTGGTACCAATACTCTTGGATAACTTTTCTGTTTGTGGGCCTCACTTATGTGTGTTACATTGACCTCTGCATGCTCTGAGTTTTTCAGGCTAGATATTAAATTATCCCAGATATGGCAATTAAAGAGGCTGTATTCTGGCTTTTTGGTAAGGAGAGTTGTTTGCTAATTGGTTTCCGAAACAAAGCAGAGTTTACATTAGGCCGAAGGATTTTGCCAGCTGTTCTGTGACACTGTTCAATATCCTTGGCAAAAATGTCTCTTTGTTTTTCTTTGGAATCATTAAACATCTGGTGAGATGTGAGCCTTGGAGATATAGACTAGGGATGAAAGAAGGCGAATGTATGTATTTATGTAGACAATTTTTAATTGCTAATGTGACAAATGTCATAAAGAATAGGAGAGGTATAAGGCCTGACCACCATGGGAAGAGACTTCTCCCTGTGCAGATGCATTGTGGTAGTGTAAATTACCACCACTAATTCTTCATCTCTCCTTATATCTATGCCTGTTGCTTTGTAATTGGAAGTTATTCCACTGCTAGCCAAATGTACTTTACCACCTCTAACTTGGAGGTTGTTCTTGTGCTTTGCTTTGGCCAATGGGATGTCAACAGAAATGGCATAAGCAAAGACTTGAAATGTGTTTGGATGGTTAAAATGTGCTCTCCCTTTTGTTTCATTGTCATTTCTATGTAAAGAGTTTCCACTCTATAGCAGTCATCCTTTCAGCATGGGCACCAGAACAAACATACTGAGGTGAATCTGAGATCAACCCACAACTAATAGATAAGCCCAGCAGGCTCCTTTAGTCTGAAGTAGGTTTGCCCAGATGAGGTAAGTTGACCTCCCTCCATGTGACCAACAATCCTGTGAATGAGAAGTGGTAGCTGTTTTAAGGTAATGGTTCTGAAGTGGGTACAAATTTGTGATGTCTGGAAGTATTTTTGGTTGATAACAACTCGGGGGATGACATCTAGTGGATAGAGGCCAGAGATGTTGATAAACATCCTATAACACACAAGTTAACACCCTACTACAAAGAATTAATCCAACCCTAAAATGTTGAAAGTGCTGCCATATAGAAACCCTGTTTTAAGGAAATTGCCAACTGATACTCTCACTAACCTCTACTAGATGCTCCCTGGCCCCCACAGAAGAAGTTATAATTAGTCAGAGCCCAAAACTTTCTGAAGCTTACTAGTGAGCAGAATTTTTATGCATTAATGCATGACTCTATGTGTCGCCTTTTGTTTTTGTTACCATAGTAAATAAACCTAGGTAGGACCTACGTCCTTAAGGGTAAATCCAACCATCTCCCTCCTTTTTTTTCTACCTTTTCTTTCTCTAGGACCTCCTTTGCATTTCTTTCTCACTCCCGTTCTTTCTTTTTTGGATACTTTTGAACTTGCCTCAAGGGTCCATGATACTAGGTTTGGTTTGTTTAATTATGAGCACTTTCTATTATTTGCTCAGCTATAAACACAATGGTACTTTGATTTCTTTTCTGATGTTTTTCTTAGTGCATGTGACTCCCCTAGGAACTTCACAGATAAGAAGAGTGTTTGACATGACAGGATGCAAGGAGTTCTTGGTCTCAGGAGGGACTGTCATCAAGTAGCACTGAGATTTCTCCCTTAGATCCTCAGCTTCACAGCTGTTAAATTGTCTGGAAAAAATATTAAATTCAATTGAAGTTCAAAGAAGGAGGTATAGAAGTCACTGGGTAAGACTTAATGAAGAAAATGAGGAACGTTCAACAACTATTTGTTGAACCAGTTTTGAATAGGTACTCTTGGCTTTTGAGCATCCAGCACCTTTCAGATTGTAGCCACAACATTTTCTCCAGGCTTACCTACCACAGTTTTCTGTTTATTTCGTGTACTCCACATACGAAACCAGAAGACATACTGCTCTTCAAAGAAGCTTGTAGCTTTACACTGCTGTGGTGTTGGATGTGCTATTCTTTCTGCATCTAACTCATTTCCTTGAATCTATAGAACCCTTTGCATTTTAATGTTTATAACCAATCTGTAATGTCAGTTTTTTTTTCTATATTTTCTTTCTTTGAACTTCTTAAAATTGTGTTTGTGTACCTCTTGATGTTTCCAAATTTCTGACACATATTAATCTTTGGTATTCAGGAATGAAAAATAGGAATTTTCAGGAATACTTTGGAATTCCTGAAGCTTTAAGTTAATCTTAAAATAATTAATTGTTTTTATGTTATGGATTTCCCAAAAGGTGAAATTAATAGATAATGTTAATTTAGGAGTATTTTGCAAAAAGAGTGGCCTAGAATGAACATTCAGACACTGGAAAATGTTATTGAGTAGTGTTATTGAGTAGTCAATGTTATTGAGTAGTGTTTGAATAGTATAAAATTTGGGTCTCTTCATAAGGTTGACAGCACTACAGAAAATCACTTGTCAAAATTGCCAATTTAAGGATTTATTTTGCTTCCATTTATGATTATTTCTTTAAGCTTCACTCATAGGATTTGTCTGCAATATAGTATAGATATAAACATATTAATATTTATTTTATCTGTAACAATGACTATTAGCAGTACATAGGAACATATTCATGAATATACCCTTATATAAGGCACCAGTAACAAACAACACTTACTGACCAGATTATGAATGCTTTTTTCCTACTTGCTCCTGACTCTGGGTCCTGGAAATGTAGACTTTAACCTTCAACCCAGTGTGTCAATATTTTCTATCTTGCTTTCAATTTGATATCAGTGATTTCTTTTTACCAGTAATACTTTGATGTTAATTGTTAAACTTAATTTTTTTGCAGAGAAATAGTAAGACTTTTAAAATTTTCTGATTTCTTGAATGATTTTTACTAGAGTTTCGGATTTGGCAAAACATAAATATCTTAAAATATGCCAGGAAGGATGCATGGAACTACTAGTGCCTTTCAACGTACGTATTGTCTCCTGTATGCATATTCAGACTTTTACATAATACAGGCCTTCTAAATCTGCTGTAGGTTTTGTGAAGAACAGCAGCATGCTAGATGTAGGCCTTTGGTGGGATTAGTCTAAGAACTGAGGAACGTCAAATTGCAGGTGGTAGAAAATAAAATGAAAGTTTAATAAATTTAGGTAGAGTTAAGTTATAGAATGTGAATTCAGTAATTCAGATATGAAGAAAACTGGCCAAGAACAGGAAAAGAAGTAATAGAGAAATGAGTTAATAGTGATTTGAAGCTGGGAGTGGTGGCTCACACATATATATATACCCAGCATTTTGGGAGCATGAGGCAAGAGGATTGCTTAAGTCCAGGAGTTCAAGACCAGCCTGGACAACATAGTGGGACCCTATCTCCACAAAAAATAAACAAAATTATCTGGGTGTGGTACCACATGCTTATAGTCCCAGCTACTTAAAAGGCTGAGGCAGGAAGATTGCTTGAGCCCTGGAAGTTAAGGTTGCAATGAAACATGATCGCACCACTGCATTCCAGCCTGGGTGACAGAGGGAAGTCCTATTTCAAAGAGAAAACCTCCCAAACAAAACCAAAAGACAATAATAATAACAAAAAAGATGGTGACTTGATAAAGACAATGGAGCAGAGAAATTGCCTATGCAATGAGATATTAAGCTTGGGGACCAATGGAATTGGGTGTACTAATAGAAATTGATAATTTTCTTTCTTTCTCTCTTTCATTCTTTTTTTTCTTTCTTTTGCTGTTTCTTTCTCTTTTTCTAAAAAAGAAAAAAAATCGATAATTTGAAAAAAAATCCGATCTTTATGAAGCATTAGCTAATAAACCAGGTATTATGTTACTCACTTTCATATGTTATCTAATTTACAAACGGAATAAATTCAAAAGGGAAAGACAATATGTTTGGAAGGTGTATGTGGAGTTGGAGGACATGAAACAGTGGTCATGTCCAAATGGCAATTGGAAATACGGACTGGATATAGGTGAGAGGTCAGGGTTACACAGATGTATCTTTTTCTGTTCTCAGTATTGTAATTTATAAAAGAAAAACAATTTTATTGCTTATATGGAGAAAGTTTGAGTGGTCTGGCTCAAAGATCAATCCAGCCACTAAATTCTCTTAAGTCAAACCTAATCCAGAGCAAGACTCGAGCTCTCTTCAATCCTATGCAGGCTGATAGAGGTGAGGAAACTGCAAAGGAAAACTTTGAAACTAGAAATTGGTTCATGAGGCTTAAGAAAAGAAGTCATTTACATAATATAATAGTGCAAGGTAAGGCAGCAAGTGCTGAAAACTATCAGAAAACTATCCTGAAAATTTTTTCATAGCTAAGATCATTGATGAAGGTGGCTACACTAAATAATAGATTTTCTATGTAGACAAATCAGCCTTTTATTGGAAGAAAATGTCATCTAGGACTTTCATTGCTACAGAGAAAAAGTCAATGCTTAGCTTTAAAAGGATAGACTGACTCTTTTGTTAGGGCTAATGCAGCTGGTGACTTGAAGTTGAAACCAATGCTCTTTCACCATTCTGAAACTTTCAGAGGCCTTAAAAATTATGCTAAATCTACTGTGCTGGTGCTCTACAAATGGAGCAACAAAGTCTGGATAATACCATATCTGTTTATGGCATGTCTTACTGAATATCTTTCACAACAATATTACTGCTCATTGACAATGAGCTGATCACTTAAGACCTCTGATGGCGAGGTACAAGGAGATTAATATTGTTTTCATGACTGCAAATAAAACGTCCATTCTGCAGTCCATGGATCCTGGAGTCAATTCAAATTTTAAATCTTATTATTTAAGGTTTATATATATATATATATATATATACACACACACACACACATACACACACCTTAAATAATATA
>CAUYQU010016840.1:0-112178 GCA_963574635.1 Cheracebus regulus | reverse complement strand
TGTCAGATGGGTAGACTGCAAAAATTTTTTCCCATTCTATTGGTTGTCGATTCACTCTAATGACTGTTTCTTTTGCCATGCAAAAGCTGTGGAGTTTTATTAGATCCCATTTGTCTATTTTGGCTTCTGTTGCCAATGCTTGTGGCGTTTTGGTCATGAAGTCCTTGCCTACACCTATGTCCTGTGTGGTTTTGCCTAGATTTTCTTCTAGGGTTTTTACGGTGTTAGGTCTTATGTTTAAGTCTTTAATCCATCTGGAGTTAATTTTAGTGTAAGGTGTCAGGAAGGGGTCCAGTTTCTGCTTTCTGCACATGGCTAGCCAGTTTTCCCAACACCATTTATTAAACAGGGACTCCTTTTCCTATTGCTTGTTTTTGTCAGGTTTGTCAAAGATCAGATGGTTGTAGATGTGTGGCATTGCCTCTGAGGCCTCTGTTCTGTTCCATTGGTCTATATCTCTGTTTTGGTACCAGTACCACGCTGTTTTGATTACTGTAGCCTTGTAGTATAGTTTGAAGTCCAGTAGTGTGATGCCTCTCACTTTGTTCTTTTTGCTTAGAATTGACTTGGCTATGCAGGCTCTCTTTTGGTTCCATATGAACTTTAAGGTGGTTTTTTCCAGTTCTGTGAAGAAGGTCATTGGTAGCTTGATGAGGATAGCACTGAATCTGTAAATTACTTTAGGCAGTATGGCCATTTTCATGATATTGATTCTTCCTAACCATGAACATGGAATGTTTCTCCATCTATTTGTGTCCTCTCTTATTTCGTTGAGCAGTGGTTTGTAGTTCTCCTTGAAGAGGTCCTTTACATTCCTTGTTAGTTGTATTCCTAGGTATTTTGTTCTCTTTGCAGCAATTATGAATGGCAGTTCATTCTTGATTTGGCTCTCTTGAAGTCTGTTATTGGTGTATAGGAATGCTTGTGATTTTTGCACATTGATTTTATATCCTGAGAATTTGCTGAAGTTTCTTATCAGTTTCAGGAGATTTCAGGCTGGGGTCTTCTAAATATACAATCATGTCGTCAGCAAATAAAGACAATTTTACTTCCTCCTTTCCTAATTGAATACCCTTTATTTCTTTTTCTTGCCTGATTGCTCTGGCTAGAACTTCCAATACTATATTGAATAGGAGTGGTGAGAGAGGGCAACCTTGTCTAGTGCCAGATTTCAAAGGGAAAGCTTCCAGTTTTTGCCCATTCAGTATGATATTGGCTGTTGGTTTGTCATAAATAGCTTTTATTATTTTGAGATACATTCCATCAATACCTAGTTTATTGAGTTTTTAGCATAAAGCGCTGTTGAATTTTGTCAAAGGCCTTCTCTGCATCTATTGAGATAATCGTGTGGTTTTTGTCTTTGGTTCTGACTTCATGTCTAAAACACCAAAAGCATTGGCAACAAAAGCCAAAGTAGACAAATGGGACCTAATCAAACTCCAGAGCTTCTGCCCAGCAAAAGAAACAGTCATTAGAGTGAATCGGCAACCAACAGAATGGGAAAAAATTTTTGGAATCTACCCATCTGACAAAGGGCTAATATGCAGAATCTACAAAGAACTAAAACAGATTTACAAGAAAAAAACAAACAAGCCCATTCAAAAGTGGGCAAAGGATATGACAGGCACTTTACGAAAGAAGACATATATGAGGCCAACAAACATATGAAAAAGTGCTCATCACTGGTCATTAGAGAAATGCAAATCAAAACTACATTGAGATACTATCTCACGCCAGAATTTTAGAATGGTAATCATTAAAAAATCTGGAGACAACAGATGCTAGAGAGGATGTGGAGAAATCAGAACACTTTTACACTGTTGGTGGGAGTGTAAATTAGTTCAACCATTGTGGAAGACAGTGTGACGATTCCTCAAGGACTTAGAAATAGAAATTCCATTTGACCCAGCAATCCCATTACTGGGTATATATCCAAAGGATTATAAATCGTTGTATTATAAGGACACATGCACATGAATGTTAATTGCAGCACAGTTTACAATAGCAAAGGCTTGAAACCAACCCAAATGCCCATCAGTGATAGGACAGGGAAAATGTGGCACAGATACACCATGAAATAATATGCAGCCATAAAAAATGATGTGTTTGTGTCCTTTGTAAGGACATGGATGAACCTGGGAATCATCATTCTCAGCAAACTGACACAAGAACAGAAAATCAAACACTGCATGTTCTCACTCATAGGCAGGTGTTGAACAATGAGATCACAGGGATACAGGGAGGGGAGCATCACACACTGGGGTCTGTAGGGGAAAACTAGGGGAGGGACAACAGGGGGTGGAGAGTTAGGGATAACATGGGGAGAAATGTCAGATATAGGTGATAGGGAGGAAGGCAGCAAACCACATTGCCATGTATGTACCTATGCAACAATCCTACATGTTCTTCACATGTAGCCCAAAACCTAAAATGCAATAAAATATATATATTTTTTAAAAAATGCTTTCTCTAACTGCCCCTATAGGGTTATTGAATCAGGGCCCATCAGGGAACAGAAACCATATGAGTTATTTGAACGTAGGTATTAAATGTAAGCAATTCGTAACTAGACGTTATATTATTGTTAATAAAACAAATGAAAGAGTAAAAGAGAACTACAAATAATCACAGAAGTGGCAATTGTAGGATTGCAGCTTCTACCTCTGGAGCTAGGGAACAGTGGGAAAGCTTTGGAGTCACTAAAATTTAGAATCTTAGAAGAAAGGGCTAGTAGAGCAGAGATTTATCCCATGATCGTGAATTTGGACAAGTTCCCATAGACCTGCAATTCATTCTGTAGAGAGAACATGGGTCTGGCTAGCTGTGATATCTCTGAAAGATGTGCACTAGTACTGCAAATGTTGGAAGCATTGCAACCTGGTTTCAGTTGCTGCTGCAGGAAGGTGCAGCTTCTCCTGGGGTAAAGAAAACAGCTAGAGTAATGCTGTTAGGAGTAGCAGGCAGTCAGCTAGCCCATAAAAAACCATCTTTCTTCTTTCTTCACCAGGCTTTTCAGTTTCCATCTAGGCTCCTTGTTTGAAGAGCTGAACACAGATTCATCAGAGTTAGGATAAACATGGTTTTGAGAGTCTCAACCATAGCATCACAATAAAGATTAGAGAATGGACAAATAGATTCAGAGCTGACAGTTTCTTGCACAGTTTTATATAAAATGTTTTCCAATGTAGACAAAAGTAAAGTATAATTTTGCAGTGCAAGGGTAGAATTTTATTATCATTAACGTTGTTGCTCTTTCAAGTCATGAAAAATAAGTGTGGCTTAGATATTCTTAAATGACTTCTGTGTTGTAAAATATCTTCCCAATAGCAGGGTATTAATATTTATACCACACGAGGCCTTTTGCTCAGTGGTTTATGGATAATATACTTATTCTGCTATAGTAAAGTAAGGATTAGAACATTAATGTAGAATGAGGTAAACCTAGGGGAAGGGGAAGCATGGTGAGAATTTGAATTACCTGAGTATTGGTGATGTGTAAGGAAAACTGATGGAGGTTTTAGTTTTTTGTTTTACCAAAGAAAACAGTTGGAAGAACGATCACCAAGAAGAGAGAGGTTGAATATTATGCATTATGTACTCTGACTTATCTTTTAATTATTATATAGAAATAACAGCTGTGACATGGACAAGAATCATTGAAGAGAAAATGGGACAACAGTGATTCCATTTTTATTTTTTGTTTAAATAAAGCAAGGGCATAACATATGTTCTTGAAGTACCATTACAGATTACATCTCTGAACACTCAGAGAAAGGCCAATAGTGTGGATTGTTCTTAATAGTAGAAAGCGACATACAATTCAAGTTCTTCAGCCTCACATCTCATGGTAATTTTCTTTCTATGTCTTATTGCATCTAAAAGCATACGAGGTAGCTTTGATTGTGTCGATAACAGTCTGTATCCTGCAGCAAGGTTATTTTTAAGGCAATGGAGTATCTTTTTAGAAAATCCTTTATGTCTGTCATACATTGAAGATAATAAACAGATATTCGGTGGTTAGATAGTGGCAGTAATGATGGATTTTTTTTTTTTTTTACAACTTCTCTGACAGTATTGGTTTCAGAAAGATCTGGAATTACTTGAGCATAAAATTCTTGCTTTGTCTATTTTTAAAATTATAGCTGAAAACCAAGCTCATGTGTGATTCTTTGATTCTTGGGGAGGGAAAGACTCTTAATATGTGCCTTTTATGGAGAACAGTTCTTGTGGATATATAGGGGATCTTCATAAAATATTTTATTTTCATAAATTATTGATGTCAAAAGGCCTGTATTTTATATTTAAAGTGAAACATTCTTCATCATTGCAAGAAAATGGAAAAGCTGATCAATGAGATTCTTATGTCTAAATCATCTTCCAGTTTTAAACTATTTGCTAAGAGAGTGGTTGCACTTTGATTTTCTTAGAGGACCACTTAGTGCTAAGCTACTATAAAAAAGTAGATCTTTCTTTCTAATCATCTAACTTACAAAAAGAGAGTACTACATACAATATAGAAAAAAAAAAAAGGAAGCATCCCTTTGACATCTTTCTACTTTCCACTCATTCAGAAAGTGATTCACAATGTTTCTTGTATCTCTTGTATATCAGTTATCTTTATTCTCTGGGGAGAAATTGAAAAAGATATGCTGACAATGACCCATCTTCTGTGGTGTTAAAGTTTATACAGTATCTAAGTTAAGACAGATTGCTGATAATTGACTCAAGTTAATTTATTTTAGCTTAGATTTTAAATAAATGGCCATCGCCATGATGATCTTGGCTACTAAACAGACTGTGTAGCAGTATCTAATAAACAGGCAAATGTAATAGAAATTTGGAAGAGAAACAAGAAATCTCTCTTTCCAAAGGAGTGTAAAAATACTGGGAAACTAACATTTGCTCCAACACTGTTCCTTATTGGTGCTGGCAAGGCTGAACTGTAAATACCAGCTTCCCATAGCAGCATCCTCCAGCCCCCTGCACTGAGCTGGCTGTGAAGTGCCTGAAATCACTCTTCCCTCCAGCAGAACAGCTCCTGGGATTAGGCACTCACTGAAGTTGACATCTGGGGAGTCTTAGGACAGAGAAGGCTTTGCTCTGGTAACCTTCTGTGGCTACAGAGGGAAGGACTCTTCCTTCAGACTGTTCACTAGGGACATTTTAGACAATCATTGCTCTGAGTTGAACCTGTTCTAGTTGGCAGCCTTGGAGCGATGTTGCTTTAGATTAATGTGTCACCAAGCTCTTATTGAGAAAGAAGTTCTTTTATTTTCTTAAATCCCGGATTTTCACCTTGTCAATTGTGTGGATGAAGAAAAGAGATTAGAGAAAGGGCCTCCCACACGCTGATGATTCCTAGTGTCTCTTCACTGTCTATATCTGGGGAGAATTGCAGGGGCAGGAGGGAGAAGCTGGTGCTAGCTCGGGAATTAACCTGATTCGAGTCTATAATAAACTGGTTAATGACTTCTCTGGTTAAGGTAAAATATTCTAGAAAAAAAATATTTTCCTTAAACAATACCAAATACTAAAGTGACTGAATGGTGGATGCCTTACTTCCTCAAAATGGCAAAGGTCACTGCATTTTTATCCCCTGCCAAGAGAATCAATAATGAAAGGATTGACTTAGGGGCTGGCAGAAACAGGCTCTTCAATGACCTCTTTGCAGTAGCAGGGTTAGGTTAGGGCTCTACCATGCTCCCTCCTCAGCTCTAAGCCATTGTCCACTTCACCTATGATACAGCCTATGCTTAGTATCATAAGCAAAAGCTTCAAGAAAGAAGGATATTATTTGCAAGATGGAGCTCATAGTTTATTTTGGTTGGTGGTGGTTATTTTGTCAAAATTTGCTGATATTTGTTCAGTCATATAATGGCACTATGAATTTTGTTTTATAATTACATGGCAGAATTTATGGATGATCCCAGTAACATGTCTTATCATGTTTCTGACAATTATTGTTTGTTGTTTCCTCATCTCTTTCCTTCAGGGTATCAGGAAATTATTGTGACTTAGAATGGGAATCTTTAGCTTCCCATTCCCTATTTCCCATGAAATAGTGTGACCCTATTTCAACTCTTTATGAGAGTTTCTCTCCTCCTCTGAACCACCTCCATTGTTAGAGATGCACCTAAATTCGGAAAAGAATATTCACCTAGTGCAATCGCTATTCCATGAATGCTTTCACTTTCAGTCTTTTATGTTATCAGAGATGTCCAGAGAAAAGTTTACATAGAAATTATTTACCCAAATGTTTTCATTAATGAATTTTAAAAATATTTTTATTGAAATTTAATCTTTTTTATTTTGATATTTCCTAGTTGGAAATTAAATGAAAACAATAACGTCTTCTCTAACTCAGTTAAGGATCAACAGATTAACTTCACTGTGAATTTTTTGACCCCTGAGTCAAACATTCAAACCAGTATTGACTTGACTTCTTCCCACCTTCATTTTACGTGTCAGCTGTGATGCAATACTTCGAGTGGTTCATAATGATAAGGGCTGTACTTTTCCCTAAGAGCACTGGCCAAATAATAATCAGGTAATTGGAATGCATGTAGTACTTTCACCTGAAAAACTCATTCACCCCTCAGACTTTTTAACGTTATCCCTATTAAGAAGTTAGTTAAAGAATTTTGGGTCTGGGTGGAAGGAACAGAGTAAATATCCAATAGATATTTAGTAGGTTGACATTGTCTTTTATTTAAGTTTTACTAGATTAATTTGAAAAAAAAAAAAAGAAAAGATTTACTATATGAACATATAGTTGAAGGGCATTAAATGTGATGAAATAAAATGAAAACAAAACTACATCTTTTTTTTGTTGTTGTTGTTATCATTTTAAAGGTATGTTTGGTTATGTAGGCATCCCAACACAACACATTAGTTAACAAGAGAAGTTGTTTCAACATTCTTATAAGGAAGGACTGGGCTATATCTACTCAAAGCAAAATGGAAAATTAAAGCAAGTAGAGAATTACAGTATGCCTGGCTTCGTCACCTATTAAATCTGGATCAGTCATGAACTTGAACCTGGTCAATAATGGGGTGGCTGGAGCTACTAACCTCTAACTCCTGTGTCATCATGGAACTTGCTCTTCCTCTCAGAATGGCATTATTCAACACTTTTATTCTATTCAATATTATATCTTTATATAAAATGTTGAAAGATTCTGAGTTATACCAAACATTTCGGTTATCTTGATAGTGTAGGTGTTAATTACTTAATAATTATCTAATTTAATCTGTTTTACTGAGTTGCTAGAGCCATAATTGCATTTAGGAAAATTTATCTTCTTTAACTAGCTCCCAAGCCCTCTGTTTCATTTTTTTCGTAGTATTCTTTATTCCTCTTTATTCTTGAGCATAATTTGCACTTTTTGATTATCATCATTCACCTAGACAATATCTATCTTATTTGAGTTCTATTTTGTTTTATGAAAGAGACTTTCATCCTTTTCCACATTATCAATATGTCACTTTTTCTAATCTAATTTCACCTTCTATTATTTCATGTTATTTCATAATTGAAAATATTTTGCCTTTAATTCCCTTTCTAAGCCTTCTTGTTCCCAACGTCTCCTTAAATTATGGAGTGAGAGAGGGCAAGAGTCAAAAAGAAGAAAAGTGAAATGGAATAAAGCTAATGACCAGTTTATCTTAAGCGTGTTGATGCTTGGATTTAATTACAAAGCCCACAGGGCAGATCATTTTGGAAAGGGATGAGAATGTGTTGTTAATGTTTTAGTTCATAAATTTCTAGGCTGCAGAGACCACGTCTACTTAAATTAAGTGCCCAGCTCAGCACCAAAGATGATGATAATGATGTGCAATAAATTAGAGCTACTTCTACCACTGTGTGTTCCTTTCCACAATGCCACTTCCTTGTTGTTGGAACTATATATGCATGTCTGAATGAGAAAGATTTGCAACTGCATCAGCAAACTGAGGAGGACAGCTGAGATGAAAAACAGTTTATCCAAAAACTGCCACAATTACTTAATAAAAAAGAGAAAGATCTAGAAGCCATTTTTTCAAAGGTTCACTTTCTGAGGTAAGAATACACTGAAGAAAGTGAAATACTAGCAATCACAGGGAAATGGAAAATTGTCAGCCCTATTTCCATAAACCTCTATTTTCTTTGATTATTCTGGTTCTTTTGATCATTGTTTTAAACCAGATGTGAATTACCATAGCTCTATTTTTTTAACTGTTAAAATTGTTGGAATATATGAGAATTAAATCACTCAACTTGAATGAAATGAATTGATGGTCTAGCTCTGCTCAGATTCTACACTCTCTAATTAATGTGCTATGATCCTTGTTTTGATTTCCCACCAATTATGTGCTTGTGTCCATGTGTACTATTCCTACTTCAAAAAGCCATGCACACTGAGTGACATAACTACACCCCTTTAACCACATACATGGAATTTGAGAGCCTCCTTTCATACCTCTCTGAATGCATGGTATATGTATTTCTTTAATTTTTTTCTCACTATGTTTCAAATGCTTTATTTTGCAACAATATATTCCCTGTAGCTTCCACGTTAAATTAGAGAACAATTATCTGATAGTGAACATAGATCCTGTTCATCAAAAAAAACCTCTTTATAGAAATCTGTCATATTTTATGTGTCTTGACATAGAATTTGATTAGTTATAAATGTATCTGCTGCTATGTGTCTCCTATTTACTAACGAATAATATCATGCCCTGTAATGCATAGATTCTTCCATAAAGATATTTTTATTGTGTACATTTCCCCAAATAAGAATGAGTTAGGTGCACTTTAAATTATGAAGTTGTGAATTTAAGACTGCACAGAAATAAGCAGACCCAAGCAAAGGTAGCTTTGAATAATTTGAGAAGTGCTTATGGTACACTTCTACCCAAATCAAATGAGAGTAGAAAACCAAGAGAACAATGTGTTATTTTAAGATATTCACTTACAGAAAATATTGTTGTGTACTAACTACATGACACAGAATGTTTTAAAAAGTGGAAATTCAGGCTTATTTTATATCTTGATATATATTAATTTTTATTTTAAGTTAAGGGGTACATGTGCAGGTTGTGTCATGAGGGTTTGTTTACAGATTGTTTTATCCCCCAGGTATTAAACCTATATCCATGAGTTATTTTTCCTGATCCTCTCCCTCCTCCCACCCTCCACCCTCCCGTAGGCCCCTATGTGTGTTTTTCCCCTCTATTTGCCCATGTGCTCTTCCATACATCTTTATATTAAAAGAAAAAAACTGTTGACATTTTGAGTGATGAGTTCTTATCATATGGTCAAGTAATGTCTTTATGTTGACTGCTAAATGTATAGCTGGAAAAGGGTTATTTTTCTTGCTACATTTGATAACTTTTCCCATTCATGTAAATATGCACCTTATAGAAGTATATGATTGTCAACTCAGACTTTGCTGAAATACTTGAGAACAGGCATAATGGAAATAGGAAAACTCACCACACATACATTTCCCATTATAATGCTGTTCTCTGAGGTCCTAACCTTTGTAGTTTGGCTAAAGGGCCTTTAAAAACACTTTAAAATATACACATAAACAAAATTTTATTTTAAAAATATACATATATCCACAGCTTCCCTTGTTTAACAGCCTGCCTCTGGCTAGAGCACCCTACTTCTAAGGAGACTAATGCTCTCTATTCCATGTGCAAAGATATCTCTTATTTCTTTGGTTATTTCTCTTTAACTCTGTGCTCTTCTTCACAAGAGAGGACTATTTTAGATGGTGTGAATGGATTAAAACTAATTTATAGCTATTATTGGAAAGATAACCAAAACACACTCAATATTAAAAGCGAAAAGTGGCTAAATGGTGACATCTTGAATGCACAGGCAATCTCGATGATAATAACTGTTATTACAGTTTAGCTTATTACCTAGCAAAAGTGATACTTAATGAACTGTTTATGGTCCAGAAATAATAATATTAATATTTATGGTAATTTTATGTTAAATTTATATAGTGGCTTACTATTTTTGATGTGCTTTCATATATATTATCACTTCTGATCCCCTAAACAAAGGAGTGGTGTAAACAAGTGTTTTCTCTCTTCTACTAGAAACTAAAAAGGGTCAAAGAGATTTAGTGGTTTGACCAAAGTTACAATTAGTTAGTGGCTGAGTTATCACTAATAGCTAACTATTAAACTTCATTAGCATTTTAGTTGATGAGAAGGAAAATAAATCGGAAGGTAAATAAAAGTAGTCATAAAAAACATTTGGGATCATTTTGAACTATTGGACATTATTCTGTCAGATCAGCTAGGATTTCCGATTATGGAATTCATATAAAAAGAAAAAGCAGGCAAAATCGCAATTTTCTATTTTAGTAAAAGACCAGTTTAAATTAGTTTGATTTATTATAAACTCTTTTTTAAAAAAAAAAAAGTTTTTTTTTAAACCTTGACAGGCATAGACATTTATGTGAATTCAGAGGCAGAGAATATTCTTATGATCCATTAGATAAGTGACCTGTATCTTCTACCCCTTCATCTCTAGAGAATCAATATCTTTGTCACTGCAGAATACAAAACCCACCCCTTAGAATGCTCTGTGTAGTCTACTCGGTTCTTGAGACTCCTGGTAATTTACCAGTCAGAATATCAATTTCAGTGGGACCTGTTTGCTCATAGGAATGAACTGAGACCACAGAATTGTTTTACATCAGTTCCTATGATGGCGATACTCAGATGTCTTCTAATTAGCATGTTTGAACTGACAGCACACAAATGAAATCCTTTTTCTTCTTACTGATTATGATTCTTATAATGAAATTGGAGGATAGATGAAATTTTAGTTTTCAGTTAATGATGTTGATTTATACTCGATTCCCTTAAAGTACTAGTCATTCTCTGCTTTGCATTTCTCCACTAATAAAGAGTTTCTGTCCAAATTTCCTTATGATAGCATTTACTTATAAAAATGGTTTATAGAACCTTTGGAACGAGGCCACTAACTATTCTAGTTTTAAAAGCCTCCACATAATTGATAATCTATTCAGTACTAGTACTTGCTTTTTATTGGTAATTAAAATGATCTGAAATCAAAATGAGAGTAATAAATAAAGCTCGGTTTCAGAGATTAAGGCAGTAAACAAGACAGTTCAGACTGCTATTAAGGAACATGAATGCTTTTTTGGCAAAATGTCTTCATACAAAATTTATGAAGTCTATTTTGAAATTGTTACATATTATGAAAATGCTTCCATTCTTATGTTTCTCTGTTAATTTAACTCCTTGTGAAAATATGCAACAATTTTTGTATTCTGGCACAAGAGGCAATTGTGTTTCTGGTGTGGCTGAAACTATCTAAGATTCTCTGCCTGAAGATAGGTTCCTCCTTCTTCAACATAAAGTTTTACTAAGAGAAACTGAATACCTAAGAGTTGAGAGATTGCGGAAAGAAAGTGGAGAGGGCTTGCAAAGGGAAGGGAAGGGTACTCGATATTAATTTCTTTTATTTCTCAGTTTTGTTTACGACTGGGCCAAAAATTAGATGTAATAAAATCAAATTTTGTTAAGTTTGTGGTTAACCAGTACTCTATATGATTGTATATTCATGATTAACATTAATAAAATTCACTTTTTTTCTGAGGCAGTTATTTGTATTTACTCTTGCGAGATTTAACTTTTTTTTTTTCTTTCTGTGATGTAGTCTTTGTCACCCAGACTGGAGTGCAGTGGCACGATCTCGGCTTACTGCAACCTCTGCCTCCTGAGTTCAAGCAATTCTCCTGCCTCAGCCTCCTGAGTGGGTGGGATTGCAGGCATGCACCACCATGCCTGGCTAAACTTTTTTAAATTTTTAGTAGAGACGAGGTTTCTCCATGTTAGCCAGGCTGGTCTCAAACTCCTGATTTAACTTTTTAATATGGTAGTGTACTGTAATATCATTACTACCGATATCCTGGTGCTTTCCATGAACCAGGTCCTAGGCTATGTGTATGGAAAACAGTAGTGCATTTAAATGCTCACAACTACTCTAGAAGGCTCTATTATTTTTATTTTACCTGAAAGGAATCTGAGGATTAGAGAAATTATAACAAATTATCACAAATTTAGTAGCTTAACACAATTTATATTTATTACCTCACAGCTTCTCTGGGCCAGGACTTAGCACAGTCCTCTGCCCAGAGTCTCATAAGGCTACAGTCAAGGTGTTGGACAGGTTATGTTCACATCTGAAGGCTTAGCTGGGGAAGAATCTGATCACTCCCCTTACTGGCAGAATTCAATTCTTTTTGGCTATATAACTGAGGACTCCAACTTTCTGCTAGCTTTTGACTCATCTCAGGTCCTGGAGGCTACTTGCAATTTCTTGCCATCTGAGCTGCTCCAATATGGCTGCTTACTGTATCAAGTCCATAAGCACCAGTTTGCTGGCACTGGTGTGCTAAAACAATCTTATGTAATGGAATATAATCACAAGGTGGCATCCTATCACATTTGCCATTTAATAGAAACATCATGAGAGTAACCTATCAGCTTTTCTGTAGTCTAGGTTGGAAGTAAATCACGTGTCCTGTCCACACTCAAGGCCAGGGGATTATACAAAACAAGAACACTGGGAATAGGTTGCGGGGAGTCATCAGAGCCACCCTAAGGTTTGTCTGCTCTATTAAGTAAATTAACCGAAGTCACACAGCTACTAAGATTCACAGCTAAATGTTACCAATTTAAAAGCCTGTGTATTAACTACTATATTTTTTCATCTCAACAGAATGCAAATATAACTTTATGTCTGTGCATACAATGATAGATTTTTTAAGTATAACTTAAGTGATATAATTTTTATATATGGAAACTTTCATTATCCTAATTTACTGCTTAAAATAAAAGATGTGCATGTTGTATCATCTCTGTTTAGAAACATAATAACTGTAATGTCAAATTAGACCTCAAATAGCTGTTACATAAAGAGATTCACTTTTGCTTTATATAAAATGTTGAGTGAAGTTAAAGGAGAAAGGAAAGTGTCAATCCAATAAGTATATTTATACATTCACTAGTAAGTGCAGTGGAAGCTATGTTAGGTTCTTCTGCTAAAAAGTTTAACTTAATTGATACCATCATAATGTCCAGTAGGATAATGGCAAATGCATTATGAGCTGCTGTGTAAGTTCTAGAGAATGCTGTAGCTGTGAAGTTTTATCTGTCTAGGTCATTTTTAAGAACCAGAGATGAAAACAATAGAGCTGTAGTTCTCTTTTTCTCCAGGTGGTACTTAAAGATCTGTCAGAAAAAGCTCCTCTATGATTTTTGGCCTGCTCTAGGGACCTCAATCACTTCCTCTTTAGTCACGTCACTGATTACTAGTAGAGAGGAATAATAAAGCGGAGGTTCCTCCCCACTGGCAGGGTAAATAGAAGGACCCTAGCCAGATGTGGTAGGTCATGCCTGTAATCCCAGGACTTTGGGAAGCTGATGGGGGAGGATTCGTTGAGCCGGGAGTTCAAGATCAGTCTAGACAACATAGTGAAAACCTGCCTGTATAAAAAATTTCTTTTTTTTTTTTTTTTTTGAGACAGAGTTTTACTCTGTCGCCCAGGCTTGGAGTGCAGTGGCCCAGTCTTGGCTCACTACAACCTCCCCCTTTCAGATTCAAGTGATTCTTCTGCCTCAGCCTCCCGTGTAGCCAGGACTACAGGCATGTGCCACCACGCCCAGTTAATTTTCTGTTGTTTTAGTAGAGATAGGGTTTCACCAGTTAGCCAAGATGGTCTCGATCTCCTGACCTCTTGATCTGCCCGCCTCAGCCTCCCAAAGTGCTGGGATTACAGGCATGAGCCACTGCGCCTGGCCCCCCCCCCCAAGTTTTTTTAAATTAGCTGGATGTAGTGGCACACATCCAGTCTTGGCTTCTAGGGAGGCTGAGGTGGGAGGCTCCCTTGAGCCCAGGAGTTGGAAGCAAAATCAGCCATGATTGTGCCACTATACTCCAGCCTGGGTGACAGAAAGAGACACTGTCTTTAAAAATTTTTTAAAGAGAGACAGATAAAAAAAACAGAAAGAGAAGTACCTTATATGGCATCATGTTTCTTTAAAGGGGGATGTTGTTACACAATGAAGAAAAGTGGCTGGCTCTCATCTCTACTGTTGCCTCTGCTACCTGCTATAGCATCTAGTAAGTTAAGGAGCAAGAGATCCTCAAACTAAGCCTTTCTGACTTTTTCATGTGGAAATTAGGCCACCTTTCCTATAGATGAACAGATGGCGAGGCCCCCACGGCTATTATACTCCCCAGATACACCTTATGTATTTCTAGTGAATAATTTTGGTTAGTAATCACTCTCCATGCAATGTGCTTCTTGTGGTATTAAATGTACCCCAGTTTGGAGAAACTTTTATTTCTGTAATATAAAAACACTACAGCTTTTCCTTTAGAAGATAGTCTTGTAGCTTAGAAATAAAAAAATCTTTTGCGTAGCCCCCTGAGGTATATCTATTCATGCTGCTAATTATTTGTTCCTTTTTTTGGTTTAATAATTGCTTTTTAGTTTTGTGTGAGCTGCAAATAAGAGGAGATACTTATTTTTAATACTACATCAAAGCATGAGAAAATAAGAGATCTATACAATGAGAAATAGATGAATAAGTATCAAAATTGTCTATTTTTTTTCTTAGGGGAGAGGAAAAATGGTAAGGGAGAAAATATTCTGAATGAAGTTCAGAGCCCAGCATTCATTGGGTCACTTGAGACATAATTCACTTTTCTGCACTAAATAATGACTCTTTTCAGATTTAAAATGTGGTAGTGAGAATGAATGAACAAGAGGGTGCTAAAAATTATTGTGTGAAGGGAGTGCTTTCTACCAGACCCCTGGATGCTATTCATCTTGCAGACAATGATTGGGGTCTACAACCTAATCTTGGTCAAAAGAACCTATCCTTTTAAAGGGAAGAATAATTGTGTTCTTCATTACTTTTTATATTCCTAGGGCCCAACATAATTTTTATACTCCCTGATTATATTCTCTTAGCTCTATAGAAAAGAGTACTTGTGCTTCTATGTGCCTTATATATGAGCCTAGGAAAGCAGCACTTACAGTAATCTACCTTAATGCTTTGTTTTGTTTCTCCTTTTGCACACAAACATGGCTGTTAAGTCTGTATCAGTCAGAGTCCCAGTAGCAAACAGATGGCACTTGCAAATTAGGATAATTTCAGGAGAGTTTATTTACAAAGGGACTGTTTGCAAAGTAGAACCACAAAGAATAGTGCAGCAACCCGGTTTAATAAAGGTAGAGCTATTATCACTCCTAAGTCTGAAAGGGAAGGGAGGGAACAGTTTCCAGGAAACAGAATTGAATAGAGAAAGCCAGCTTGGTCAAGAGACACAGCTGGTCAGAAGCTACCCAGCAAGATGAGGACCTCCTTCTCCTCTCCTGGACCCTTCGTTCTTCTGCCAGGACCTACACTGGAAACCCAAGTGAAAGTCAGAGAACAAGAAAGCCCTCTGAGGTAGTTCACAGAGCCCACGCTCCAGTGGCAGAAGGCAAGATGGAAAAGGGCGGAGTGTGGGGTCTGTAGGAACAAGTAGAGGAGCTCCTGGCTCGTTTAGCACCAATTCCAATATGTGAAAATTAGAATCAGGAAGTGCAAGTCTTTCATGGCTTGTGATAATCATAAGAGATAAAAATATGTAGATAAAATAGCATGTTTAGTATACATGAGAAGTTTAGGCTTTGAGAACCTTGCTTTACTGAGTTTGAAAGGCAGGAAAAAGGGCCAACTCATTCATTAGTTGGGTTTCTGTCAGGGTAGATGAGCAGATTTCCATGCAGCAGGAATGTTGTCCTTAAAAATTGCCTTTGGTTATAAACTGCGAGGACACTTGGATAGTCTCTCATAAGGCATTTAATCACATAATTTTTTAAAAGTCAGTCTGTTAGATTCTGACTAGTCAGTACTAGGTGTTGGGGTTCTGTGGAAGGGAAAGTTTCAGACACATACCAAGAGTATTAAAAGCATTTGCAAAGCAATACGGGAAATTCTGGGTTGAAATCAGTTATGTAAGTGCTGACAAATCACTTCTAGAATACAAAATTGGACATAATGATATTAGGTTCATTTTCAAGAAGTAGTCTTTTAAAGGTATACCGTTATATACTCCTTTTTTCCTTCACTTTATCATACCACTTTCAATTATGAATGTCTAAGAGAGGTGAAAAAGATACCATAAGAAGAGACAAGTTGTAGACAGAGAAAGAAATTTGCAACACATATAAATTGCAAAAAACTAAGATTCATTTAATATATATATATGTATATGTATGTATATATCTGTGTATATATATGTATACATATATATATATATATATATAATGAAGAAAGGATGCCTACAAATTAAGATGAGATAAATACAGGAAAAAAAAAGAACAAAATATTTGAACCAGCACTTTGCCAAAGAGAAAATTCAAATGGCCAGTAAACATTTGGGAACTGACCTCATTACTAATCAGAGAATTGTTAATTAAAAATACAATGAAATATAATTACATATCAATGATTGGCAAAAAATTAAACATTTAATAATTTCAAGTATAGATAAGGATGTAAAATTTTTATACACTTTGGGGGTAAATAATATAACCATTTTGAAAGACAGTTTAGCATTCTAGCCCAGTTGTAGATTTCATATCTAAAGATGCAGCAGTTATTCTCTAGGGTCTGTACCCTAGAAAGTGATTTACATGCTCTCCAGATACACGTGCAAAAATTTCATAGCAGCAGTTCACTGCAGCTAATAAATGGAAATAACCTAAATAACCATTAAGAGGAATAGGGATAAATTGTAGTACAGTCAGACAGTAAATTACAATCTGACAATGAAAATAAGTGAAACTTCGCTATATGTAGCAACATGGATAAATCTAAAAGAAATTGAGTAAACAAAGAAAGACAAAGGAATATATATAATATTTATGTATTTTATATAAAGTATAAATGTGGGCAAAAAGAAAACCCACACCGTTCTGTTTAAGGTTGCATTATTCTTGGTAATACTGTAAGGAAAAGAAAAATTACAGAAGGACAGTGATTGTCTCTGGTGGAGAAGACTGGGGTTGTATTAGGAGAAGTCTCAGAAAAGAGGTTTTCTACGTTGCTGGTTAAGTTGCATTTTTTCTGCAGGTAGTGGTGCCACTTGGCCAGCCAGAAATCTCTGTAGCTGGCCAGTGGCACCTCTCCCTGGGGCCTCACTCAGCTCTGGGCTCACCGCTGGGTTTTCTCTGCTCATTTGGCCTGGCGCAGCCCGTGGCTGGGCCCAGTGTGCTGTAACTGGCTTCTGCCTTGGGCACGAGCATCTGGACAAGGAGGGGAATCACAGCCATGCCAAAAACTCAGATTCCAGCAACTTTGAAGCCCCAGGGGGTATTACCTGTCTCTCTACATCCCCTCACGCCTGGTGTGGCAAACAGTGGGGGTGTGTTACAGCTTGTTCATATTACAGCTCATGTTTGCTCCTGCCTCCTGCCACGCAGAGAACGGAAATGTGTCCCAGCTCGTTTGGTCTTGCCACCCGTGGCTTGGCGGATAGGGGCATGTTACAGCTCTGGCTCAAGGAGTCCTAAGGTCTGGGCCCCCAGAAGGCTCACAGCTCTTTCCATTCTCTCCGCCTGTAGCAAGGTGAAGAGGGGTGTTTGGCTCCCAGCGGTATTTTCTCCCCCATTATCCCTCAAGTAGGAGGGAGGATTTTGGTATTACAGCGTGTTTCAATCCTGCCATTTGGCAGATTCCAGGTTCTTGTCCTACATCCAAGAAGAATGAAGTACATGGACCACAGACAGTAAGCAAGACAGAGAAGAATTTTATTGAACAACAGAAGAAAAGCTCTCAGCAGAGAGGGGACCCAAGAGTGGGTTTGCCCTCTGTTGAGAGGGGGCTCAGAAGCAGATAGTCCAATGTGTAGCTGAGTCTGGAATTTTTGTGCGAACAGAATGGAGGAATACGTACTGATTGGTCTATGGGTAGGTCTGGAGAAAGCACCATTTGATTGGCTAAAAGACATCACGGAAGTTCTCACTCGGTGGTGGATGTACCGGAACCTGGTTTTCAGGCTTCAGAGTGTCTTTTTCCTTGAAGACTGGGTTTCACTGGTGACCTGCCCTGTCTCCTAAGTGTGCTTAGTGTCACTGTTTTTAAATATCAGATTGCAATTTATTGTTTGAGACTCTAACTATAAGTAGTTTAACAGGAAAGGTGAATATACGATAAATATCCATTAGACTTGCACCAACATTTCTTTCCCTCTGATGTTTAGAAAGCAAAGACATCCTTAAGGTATTCATAGGAGATCTGGGGTTATGAGGAATAAAATAAATGCTGGTAATTAATGGCTAAATTCTAAAAGATAAGATAATTGAGGGAGTATGATGAGAAGTAAAACCAAGGTAGTTTGGACTAGAAAAATAACAGGACCAGAACTAAAGTTAGGGAAGAAAAGTATCCGCCACCCCAAGCAAATATTAAGACTCAGTTGACTAGATTTCTTTTTTTGTTTTTGTATTGCATGTTTTAATCTGGGTCACTATTAATAAAGAAAATGGAAGAAATGAAGAAGCTCTCATGGAAATGGTGAAATTCCGTTCTTTTTATAACTCCACCAGCTGCTTTGGGAATTTGTGGATACTCAGACTTTTTTTTTTTTTTGCATTTTTCCCAGGAAGTAGCAGACAGAGCATTAACCAGCCAGCTGAGTTACAGACTTTATTCTTAGGAGGTCTTAGAAGGCCAGAATTCTAGCTGGCTTTCAGGGGAGTGTTTGCCCAGATGTGGATACTCCCTAACAGATTTGTCCATTCACTATTTAAAGGTAGCTCAGTATCAACAAATGAAAAGGCAACCTATAAAATTGGGAAAAATATTTGCAAACCATATATCTGATAAGTGGCTAATATATAAAATATGTATTCAATACAAACAAAACAAATTCAATACAAACAAAACAATTCAATACAAACAAAACAAACTCACAATTCAATTCAAACAAAACAAAACAAAACCCCACAAATAATTCAATTTAATAAACGGCAAAGGACATGAACAGACATTTATCCAAAGAAGACATATAAATGGCCAAAGGTATAGAAAAAAAGTGCCAATTTCACTAATCAACAGCAAAATGCAAATTAAACCCACAATGAGATATCACCTCACACCTGTTAAAATGGCTATTATCAAAAAGATATAAGATAACAAATGTTGGCAAGGGTGTGGAGAATAGAGAACGCTGTGCGCTCTTACTGGGAATATAAATTGGCAGGACCAATATGGAAAACACTATGGAGGTTTCTGAAAAATTCTAAAAATCAAACTACCATATGACCCAGCAATTCTACCTCTGGGTATATATCCAAAGGGAACAAAGTCAGTATCTCAAGGAGATTTCTTCATGCACATATTCATTGCAGCATTCTCCACAATACCCAATACCCAAGACAGGGAAACGACCCAAGTATCCTCTGATGAATGAATTAATAAGGAAATTGTGAGAGAGCTATATACTTATACATACACACACAGACACACATATGATACACATACAAGTGTATGTATGTGTGTGTATATGTGTGCCTCTGTGTGTGTATATATATATATATACACACACACACATATGTATGGTGAAATATTATTCAGCCAAAGAAACGTAAGTAATTTTGTCATTCACAACAAAATGGATGACCCTTGAGGGCATTATCCTAAGTCAAACAGAGAAAGACAAATACTGTATATTCTCACTTACATGTGGAATCCAAAAAAGTCAAACTCATAGAAACAGAAGAGAATTAAAATGGTGTTTGCCAGGGGCTACGGGGAGGAGGAAATGGGAAGATGTTGATCAAAGGGTACAGACTTTCAGTTGTAATTTAAATAAGTTCTGGGGATCAAATATGCAGCATAGTGAAGATAGCTGACAGTATTATAGTGTATAGTTAAACATTATTGGAAGAGTAGATCTTGAATGTTCTCATCACACACACAAAAGTAACTATGTAAGGTGATGGACAGGTTAAATAGCTGGTTTGCGCTCATCATTGTACAGTGTATACACACATCAAAACCTCAAGTTGTACATAGTAACTATATTTAATTTTTATTAGTCAATTATACCTCAATAAAGCTGGGGAAAAAAATGAAGTTATTGGACAAATTGAGTAAATGCAGTACAATACAAAAAAACAAAAATAAACGAAAAACTGTTAGGTTCAGTACCTGTAATAAAGACAAGATCATGCAGTTAACTTACATTGTTGAATTACATGGTATTTATCTATAAGTCTTTCTTTCCTTATATATATGAGTACCCTATTTTGCTATAACATTGTAACATATAGTTAATGTATTCTAACAAAATATACTATTGTTTTTCCATATTTTTAATTTCTGCAAAACAGACTATGGGAGATAAAGGAAAGATTTGATCTTTTAGAAACATTCCTTCATTTTCAAGGAGTGCATCAATTGCTTCAGGGCTTCTCAGACTTTAATGTACTTAGGGACCACCTGAGGATTTTTTGAAATGAGGATTCTAATTCAGAGGTCTAGGGCAGGACCTAAGCGTCTGCATTTCTAACAAGCTCCCAAATGATTCCAGTGCTGCCGATCCAACAGCTGCATTTTAAGGAGCAGGAACAGAGAGAACAAAGCATATAACTCCAACTAATTAAACCAGACAAAGACACACATGGCTCCTGCTCAGCACCTCTGATTGAGTGGATCCTAGATGGGCTCTTCCATGGAATCTGTCTCCGTGTTTTATAGACTTTCACTGGGGTTGCATGTCTGTAGTTTTAGAAGTTTTTAAACAAAAAAAGAAAACATTGTCTAGGCACAGATCTGTTGTGAACTTATTGTGAGACTTGGGACCAGTCATTTAACCACCGATAGCCTCAATTTTCTTAACTTTACATGAAAAGTGTTAAATTATTTCTAAGGGTTTAGCTAGGTGAAACACTGCTTTCCCTTTTTTAAACAACTTTTTTTTTGTACTATATATGCTTTTAGTTTTCTTCTCCTTTGATAAGTTTACTCATTTTTCAAGAACATTGAGAAATATTTCTCTCTTGCTTTACAAAAGCCTTTAATGCTTTTCTATGCCATTGCTGTTTTCATGAATATTGATATGTCTATGAAGGCTACTAACTCAATTATTATTACAAAATCTCTACTAAATGTCTAGCCATGGTTACCTCCACCTTTTGTTTTATGTTAAATGGGGAAAAAAAGCCAAAAATAAAGAGTTTCATTATAGTGTCATTTATTTATTTTTTTAAAAATAAAATCATCTGAGGTCCCTGAAACATGGTATAATGTAAGTACAGATTGTCATGTTAGATAGCTTGGTTTGGAATAAGCTATGAAATTAAAATTATGCAAGACAGCTGTATGAAAAATTAGCTTTTCTTAAGAAGGCTACATTGTCTGCATGGCAAACACCCTTCAAGAAACCTCTATTGGCTTAATTGGAGCACATTTTAAAAATTCCTTAATGGATGATTTTCCAAGTTTAGACTTCAATACAGAAATCCTGGTTATGAGCCTATTTATGGGTCAGGGGATGCACTGACAACCTCAGTTTTGTTGTTTTTTCCCCCTCTCCCCCCAGCTTTGTGGTACATTCTGTAAGAGTACTTTTCTAAACATTGACACATAATATGATCTGTGGCCTGTAAGAATCACAATTAGAAGCTCCAAAGATAGAGAACATTTTGAAGCATTCAACACTAGCTGCCAGGGCACTTAAAACTGACCCTGGAGCCCAACTGTGTCATGAGACCGATTTTGGTAAAACAGATTCTTGATGTGCTTCTTTCCCATGGCCAAAGTTTCCACTGGTTTTAAAAGAATTCCTCCACAACTACTGGGGATCTAATTGAATAGATAGTGCTTGTCACCTCTCAAACAGACATGTACATTCTATTAAACTTAAGCCTAGTTAAAATCATTGATTTCAGATAAATGGTTTTATCATATCTTCTGGCATGTGAGACTAAAGATGATTATATTTTCAAACTATTGATGGTTATATATTGTAGTGCACTAAGGTGCTTCTGAACTTGATGCCTATGCCAGCTGCAGCCAGGCTCACAGTACACCAGGATTCCAGTAGATCTGAGTCTCAGGCACGTTCACTATGTTGACTTCTCCCAAGTGATGCCATAGTGGTATTCTGGAGCCAGCTGCACTCTCCCTGGAATGCTGATCCTACATATTCCTTTCCAACCCTGTGGTCAGCGATCTCAAGTTAGTAGCTGGAAATGGGCCAGATGGGAGTATTTACACCACAGAAATTGTATGCACCATTAATGGTAGTTCCCTTCATCCTTGTCCTTTAAGAGCCAATTGTTATTAACCTGCGCACCACTCTCCTTAAAGACAAAATCCCCATTCCATATAGATTAAATCCCTTGAATTTCCTCTCCTGTGATTTTATTTGGTCTGTGCAAATAAAGAGCAACATTATCTGAAGATGTTTTAAAGCTTCTTTGTGACAGCATTAAAAAAATTCACTTTAAGAAGTGGAAAAAATAAAAGTACAACTTTTGATAGTATGAATTTATGAAAATGCTCCTTGCTTCCCTTTTTCCTGTGAATGGACATTGCTTAGTGCACTTAGTTTTAAGTAGTTTCCTCTACAATGCCTGGACCCATTAGTTCCAATTTAGTTCCCTTCTTTAAGCCCTGAGGCAGCAAGAATACGGAGTGTAAACCCACTTTACCCACAAAACATGCATTATAAATGACAAAAGATATTCCAACTGTTAAGAATTTTAAATATTAAAATGCAAGGTTTCAAATGTAGTTTCCTTGAGACACTAAAGTCCTTAAACCTCCCAGGTGATGTATTTTAAAAGCTTTTGAATGGCTTAAGGGAACAGGAATATTTTGACATTTGTTGAATAGTTATAATTTAATGGAATTGAATTGCTTCACTGAATGTGTGTGTGTATGCACGCTAGTGCGTGCACATGCATGTGTATATGCATCCCTGGTTCTGACTGGCAGTTTACTTTGTAAAACAGAAAAACCGATTAGAAAGCAAAAGACCCATCTCACAGGCACCTATCAATCTTGCTCCAGTGCAGATGAAAAGAATGTTTCACAACTTTAAAATCCCAGAGATGGATTTTCAGGATATTTGATCTAGGCCCAGTGATATACAACATTGTGCCCAGATGGAAAGGTACTTCTCAAAATTCCTGCTAATGGGCCTCTAGGCACTAGAAAGAAGGAGTTTGTTTTAAAATTAAAGGTGCTGTTCTTCCATTTTGTATTCTTTTACACATGCATCATTATTTGCCATTCATGGGTCTTTAAATCATTGCTTGCTGATATGATTCAAATGCAGATAAGTAACAATGAAGATATTTTCTATATACTACTGCCACAGGTACCTGCCAGAAGAGCTGAAGCCATCCATAAATAATTTTATTCATAGAACTTTCATTAGTAATTATAATTCTTTATTATCATTGTTTGTTTATAAATTTTTCCAGAGAATTGAGATCCTTCATGTTTTAAGTTAGAATGCTTTTTCTGAATATGCTTTAATTTCAAAGGCTGTTTTGCCCTTTAATATTTACAATGGAAGGAAGTATAAATAGTGTAATATTATTTAGCACTAAATTTATTTATATAATTATTAATCCACAAGTATCCTTGTGACCAATTGAGAGCATTATTGTCCTCATAGATGAATGTAATTATATTTAGAGGAAATGTGTATACTGACTTTAATTTTTCTATCAGTATTAAACTGCTTTCTATAAATATTTGGAAACAATTCAAGGCTACCCAATGATTATTCCTCTAAAAACCTGCATATCTGGCTTGATTCTGACTCCAGAAAAAGTAGAAGAATGATGATCTTAAAAAAGCTCTAATTTGTAAATGGCTCCTAATTGCTTATCCTTCCACACTTGACCTCCTGCAGTCTGTTCTCCACACATCAGAGTAATATTTTTAATGCATAGAAAATTATTACATCACATTTTGGCTTAAAACCCAGTTAGAGTTTCCCATTGTAATTGTAACATAAACCCTATGTTCCCAGAGCCCTGCCTTTTTTCCACCCAACCTCTCACTTCTTTCTCCTTTATTCTCTTTGGTTTTTCAGCCACTTTGTCCTTAATGCCTTCTCACTTGATGTTGCATTGGCCTAAAATACTGTTCTCCCTTAGTTTCTCTGGGCTGGCTCCTCAGCATTAAAATTGCCTACTCAGGGTAACCCCACCTTATCGCTGTAGGTAAAGCACTTCCACCTCGTTACACTGTGTTTTATTACCCTATTTTCATATTTTACTTTCTTTACACATTTTGATGTTTTCCATCTCTTCCTGATGCTAGAATGTATGTAGTCCCTCAAGTGATCATTCCTTGTTCATGATCATATCTCTTGTATTTAAAAGGACATATCAGCACATGCAAAGGCATGGAGGGAGGTGACAATAAGGAAAGTTCAGAGAGTCTTAGTGGTTCAGGCTGGCTGGATTATTGGGTGTCTGTGGTGATCATCACATCCACCTCTGAAAGAGGCTCTGAAAAGAAGCTGTCTTAAAAAGGATGACTGATGTAATGCTGAAACACATCTGTGGCAGTGTTTCTCAAACACTGGTCTTAGGACCCTTTTACATTCTTAAAAATTATCAAGAATCCCGAAGAGCTTATGTTTATAGTCATATTAACTATGAATATTTCTCATGTAAGAAATTAAAACTTCAAAATTTTAAAAATATTAAGGAATTCATTTAAAATGGCAAATAAACTTATTACATGTAAAATAACACATGCTTTTGAAAATTTTGTTTTGGAAAACCAAAAAATATATATACAGAGAGAGTGGTACTGTTTTACATTTTTGTAAATCTCCTTAACGTCTAATCAACAGGAGAGACCTGCATTGTCATGTCTGCTTCTCCATATTCAGTCTCTTGTGATATCTTATGTCTTTTAGTGTATGGAAAACTCCACTGTATGCTGGTGAAGGAATTAGAGTAAAAAAGGAAAATGCCATTTGAATAGTATTGTGAATATAGTTTTGACCTTGCAGATCTGATTGGATCACACTTCAGAATGGCTGACTTCTGGGTTGAAATGTCAGAAATCGATCTCTCAGCTGCTATCCACAAGGACTCGGCTTTACTATATAGATGGTTTACTGTAGGAAAAGAAGCCCTAAACATAATGAAATTTTGTTCTTAATTTTTTCAATCTTTTGAAACTTGACATACATTTTTTTCTATAGAAACTGGTTAAATTTCTTATTTTCTTCCTCAGAAGAGTGCATCACATTGAATTTAATATCTTTGCTCTTTTAAAACAACACTGAGATAGTCATGCAGTGGGCCACAGACACTGCAAAAACAGTGTTTCTTAGAGAAAACACATGGGTCTTGTGCTTGTTTAGAATGCTACTATCACAATTCCCTCTGTCTTTAACTTCCCTCCATGGTCTTTGTGTAGTAGACATGTGTTGTAACTTTAGCCCTAAGTTTTAGGCAACATAGCAGAAGGGTTAAAAGCATTGGTTTGAGAATACAGCAGATTCAAGTTGAAATAATTCCTCCTTCACTTACGAGCCACATAATCTGGGAAGAAAGTTACTTCTCTTTGAGTATTATTTTTTTGAAAGGTTGAAAGTTAAACTTTGAGCCTCAGTTTTCTGACAGGGTTGTTTTCAGAATTAAGCAGAGCAGTGAATAAAAATGCTGAGTGATTAGAATGGCCCAGTTAAAGGAGTATAAACAAGTAGGGCCCTGGCATCAGTAGTTTTTAAAACTTCTTCAGGTGATTCTAAAGTGCAGCTCACGTTGAGAACCATGCATTAAACTACTAGATGCTTTAGCAGAATTCTACAGAGAAAGAAGCTATTGTGACCACACAATAGATCTACTGAAGTTATCCCAGTTTTGCCTGGAAACAAACAGGACGCTCATTGGACAGCTACCTTAAAAACCCCTCCACTCCATGCCCCTATACTTTTTTTTTTGATTCAGGTAAATATATACTTTATAGGCTGATTATGTAAACCAATTAATTTTTACGGGGGGATTGGTGATCTTTTGACTATAGTTACCAAAGTCCAGGTTGTAAATGATCTGGAATACATAAGCAGTATCATGATAGTGTTGTTTAAAAGCTACTTAGAAATTATTTAGCCTTCTATTGTTGGGACTGATGACTTTCAGTGAGCAACAGATTAATAGACATGTGCTCTAAGTTCATATTACTGTTTTCTGTCTAATGGCTTGTTCATTAACTCATGACTGTGGTCTTAATTGGGGGCTGTTAATATGTAATGATGGTGTTTTTGAGTCTGGTAGTGTGATAAATCGTTTCTGTTTCTAGTCCCTGAGGCTAGTAGATATTTGCTTTAAAAAACTCTCATGAAGCAGCCCTAGGGAAGACAATTAAAGTCCCCATCAGTCTGGGCTCTGAGGAGGCACATAGCCATGGAAATGGCACAGAGTTTGGAAGGAGACTGCTTAATGTCTAATCTGCAACTTGCTAATGAAATGACCCTGGGCAAATTATCCCAGTTTCCTGAAACCCAGTTTTCTCCTCTGTAAAATGGGCAAAGCAATAATAATGCAACACAGAATTATAATGAGATAATACAAGTAAAAAAAAGATTGACATGCTCCTGAAATAATTAACCCAAAGGTTAAGCATAGTTTTTATTTCCTTGGTTCCATTATCTTTTATATCGACTATAAGTTTTACAGTATTTCTAGGGCAGAAAGTTTTTAGGGTAGCATATACACCATCCAAGTCTAACGCTGAGGATAAGTTTTACAGTATTTCTGGGGCAGAAAGTTTCTAGGGTAGCATATATACCATCCAAATCTAATGCTGAGGATAATGGATTGTCCATGATGATTCTCCACTTTTTAGGATGATGGTACAATTATTTTTGCATATTGAAGTGGTAGAGAAAGGGAAGAAATGGATGGAGGCAGTGGTGGAAGTTTGACTTGATAACAACTGTTAGTAGAAGACATGAGCTTTGAATTAAACTCTATGTGTGTTTCATATGTTAATAATATCCTCATTTGAGGCTTTGGGAGTCAGCAGGAATGGAGTTCTCAGCTTATAAAGAACAGTTGTTTAGCAAGTTATCAGCAATTGTCTTTAGTGCCCATAAAACACATTTTTAGATTGTGGCTTTACAGTGCAAAGAGCTCCTTTATTTCTATTTTCGAAATATGTAAACATCCCTTACCACTTAAAGGAAAACTGTTGTCTGTCCTACTTGGTGCCACTCTTTAGAGGTTTCTCCTTCTTGCTTTAGTTAAGTGCACAGGACAGGACTTGGTTTGTAACACACAGTGCAAGAAAACTGACGGGGTCTGGACAATGTTAGTTTCTCAGTCTACATTTCAGGAAGACCCAGAAATAAGTAGTATGGAGGACAGAATCACTTATTCTCAGAAAAGCTGTAAGGAGGCCTCGTTACTTTCATGAAAACAAAACCTCATTCCAAGCATCTCTTATTTGCAGCAGCACCTGTATCTTCAGGTGATTCTCTGATAAAAGAAGGCGATGTCTGTAGATACTGTTGCAGTTCAGTATTCTTTCACCTGCTTGTAATAGATCTCTGTCATAGTTGGAAAGGGAAGTGGAATAAAATGTGGGTAATGGCAGGGATACTCAGAGTTATATGACTCTGGAGCCACACTTGCAGTCGTTATTAACCTAAAGAACTACATGAGTCCTGTATGACTGGTAGAATTTAGTATAATGGCCCATTCATATAGAGAAATTAGAAGTTTTAAAGAGCCACCAATTAAGCATAAAGAGACCCATGTGACTAGGAGCTGTGGTGTGAACATCACTGCTTTAGAGAAATGGAAAACATCTAAGATTGGAGCATTCAAACTAAAAGAGTGCTTATATTTTTCTCAACTAGTATTTCTTTTTGGCATGAAAGACTGTAGAATGTACGTAAATTTGGTAGTGTGTGCTTTGATATTGGAAAGATGATCACATTTAGTGAGTAAAACCTGAGATAGCATATCCCACTTAACAATTATTGTTTATCCAAATTGGTTAATTGGGATGGCGTTTAGGCTTCAGGGTAAGCTCTCTTTTTACCAAAAGAACCACCTGTAGTTATGCATTTGTAACCAGTTTGTCAAAGACGTAACTCAATAGACAAACCAAAATTTAAATTACATTTTTCCCTCTCCAAATCACATGTAACCATACTCTGTTGAATATCATTTTTCATCCTTGGACCACATGTCTGGAAGATTTCTTAGCTTACCAATAACTTTTCTGGATGTTAAGGAATTCAGTTTGGGTAGGATGTGGTAGGTGGGACAAGCAGTGCTCCTTCTGGCAACACCTAGAAAAGAAGCTAGGCTGATTGCAAAATTCACGTTTTAAACCACCATTAAGCTATCAACGCAAAAATAACTAGAGATACCAAATTTCCTGAACAAGGAGGACATTTTAACGGTGAGCTATCAGGCGCCATGATTTTTGTCTAGGGTGTTTGCTGACCCTGAGAGTGGGCTGAGAAATAGGCCTTTTCCTAGACAGAGAGTGCTGTTGCTGCTGCTGCTGTTTGGAAAAAGAGAAATCAGGAAAGCTTTCAGCAGTTGTGTTGGATGAAGTGAGAAATGGAGACTCCAGGGGCCTCAAGTAAGTGGCCATTTTTTTTCTCAGAAGAGGCTTGGTGAATTCTGACACTCTGCAGGAGGCTAAAGAACCAGGTCAAAGGCTTCTAAAAGGCAGATTGAACGTTCTTATAGTGTCACAGTGCTTAGGAAACAAGAGAGAGAAACTGACAACAGGCAAGAGATGGCCTAGAGGGAGTGCTGAGTTGACACTGAAAAACTAAAAAGCCATTTTTCGCCTGGAGGCATTCACGGAGTCTCCTTGTGGCTAGAAGTCCGAATATCAAGGTTTTGCTAAACAGAAGGTGGCAGCTGGCAGGTATAGCACTCAGTAGAGATTCTGGTTTTCATGCATAGTTGAAATGACAGATTGGAGGCCAAAGGAGATTCAGAATCATGGCTGGTTTCCTTCTAAAGACTTTTGTCAGATTCTGAGGCTATGTAGCGTGTAATGCTAAAGAGGTATGGAGGATTGTCTTACAATCTCCACTTTTTCAGGGCTGAAAAGCAAAGGCCAGTCAGGCTGTTGGTTGAAAATCACAGAGGGCCATACCAGACAACAGAGGTAGACTGAGGGTCTTAGTTGGCTACGACTACCCATAACAAATACCACAGACTGGTAGCTTACACAAGAAAAATGTGTTTTGTCACAGCTCTGGAGTCTGGAAATCCAAGATCAAGGTGCTGTCAAGGTTGGCTTCTCCGAAGCCCCTCTCCTTGGCTTTCAGGCAGCTGCCCTCTTGCTACCTCTTTGCATGGTCTTTCTTCTGAGCATGAGCTTTTCTAGTATCTCTTCTTCTTACAAAGACATCAGTTACATTGGATTAGCACCCTATCCTATGGGTTTCATTTTTAATTAATCACTTCTTTAAAGGTGCTCTCTCAAATAATCACATTCTGAGCTACTTCAGAGTTAGGGCTTTAGTATATGAAGATTGGAGAAACACATTTCAGCCAATGGCACTGAATTGTACCAACAATTCCAGCCCAGCTCTGTCCCAGATCAATCTCTGACTTGACTGAAGAGTGAATCCCTACCCCTCACTCCACCTGCCATTTGCCTCAAATAAAAAGGGGCCACCTGTCTGCTGTAAGTCATCTGGAGTTTTTACAGTTGCTTGACATTAAAAAAAAAAAACTCCATAACTGGAATAATAAACCTCATTTCTTATTTCAGGCATGTTTAGGTTCAATGAAGATCTACTGTTCTCATTATAACTCATTTCACCCATAAGCATTCTTCCAAACCAGAGCTTCTCAAACATTAATGTACATATGAATGAACTGGGAACCTTACCAAAATGAACGTTGTAATTCATGTGTCTGGAGTAAGCCTGAGATCCTGCATTTTTAACAGACTTCTAGGGGATGGTCTGGAGACCATCCTCTTGACCAGCTGTTGACTAGCAGGTGATGAGTATGCACACTAAAATTTAAGGAACCTTTTCTAAAAATTTCTAAGAGCCTTCCAGCTCTGAGATTCTGTTAAATTTGTTTGTGTGTCCTTCTCAAAGAGAACCATATTTGATGGTTTGAACATGGCACGATATGTTTTTAAGACTCCTCACAGAACTTAGAGCTAGTTTGTGAGGCTCATCCTTGCCAAAAAGTAATCTCATTTATTTTATAGCAATAGTTATTAACTTTAACTTTGGCTGCACATTAGAATCAAGTGCAGAATATGCCTTAAAAATACTGATTCTTGGGTCCTTCCCTTGGACATTCTGATTTAATTATTCAGGGGTGTGACTTGTGAATTGGCATTAAAAAGAAACACAAAACCAAAAACATATTACAGGCAATTCTACTGTGTTGTCAAGGTTAATAACAACTGTTTTAGGATAGCACATTAAAAAACATTTACTAAAATAGTAGTGGGCTTTCTTTGGCCCACTCACTTTATTTACAAACCATGTTTCTGGTAAAGCTCAGCAAATTGTAGTAATAGCCCACTTTCAAAAGAATTAATATTTACCCACTGTTGATATTTGAAGAAATATTTTTGGATTTTTTTCAATCCTTTGAAGCTGGGTAGTTGTCACTCCTTGTAGACTAGAAATGTGATTCCATTTTGCCAGAGTCCTTTCCAGTTCCTTTTGTCTCAAACACCCAGCCCACTCCTTTCATTAATTTAACCTACCTAGAGCCTTTGGGCATGTCAGTTTGTAACACTACCTTTATAATACTGATTTGTGAAATAGTAAGCTAGAAATTCCAAATGTTGAAGAAATGTTAAATGTACTTCCCAGGAATATTTTAGACATAATTTTCATATTGCATAGGTGGGCTAATTTTTATTTTTTGGTTAACTGAGAGATTCCTTCCATATGTAAGATTCTGTGGTCTAAATCATTTAGGTTTGTACATGCATCATTTTCTCCATGCAAAATAAAAATCAAACAACTGGAAAACCATTGTCTAAGACTAGCTGATTTTTGAAAACTGAAGATTGTTAGCAATTATTATTAGATGTATGACTCTTACCATGACATTGTTATTGTGTATGGATGAAATATACCTTGGCTTCCTAACCTCTTACTCTCTGAGATTGCCAGTGCTTATGCTAGTGGCTGAATCATGATATGTGCTTGATACATGTTTGCTGGCCTTAAAATAGTAAATGAAGATTTAGTGTTAGCTACTTTGCTTTATTTCCTCATTACTATACACTAAATAAATCCAAAATTTTATTAGAACAAATCTGGAGGCATTACGCTATCCAACTTCAAACTATACTATATGGCTATAGCCACAAAAACAGCATGGTACTGGTATAAAAATAGGCACATAGAACCATGGAACAGAATAGAGAACTCAGAAATGAAGTCGAATACAGCCAAGTGATCTTCAACAAAGCAAGTAAAAGTAGAGAAACAAAAAGCAGGGAAAGGACACTGTATTCAACAAATGGCACTGGGACAATTGGCAAACCATGTGGAAAAGAATGAAACTGGATCCTCATCTCTGATCGCATACAAAAATCAACTCGAGATGTATCAGAGACTTAAATCTAAGACATGAAATCATAAAAATTATAGAAGATAACATCAGAAGAACCTTCTAGACATTAACTTAGGTGAAGAATTCATGACCAAGAACCCAAAAGCAAATGTAACAAAAATAAATAGATGGGATTTAATTAAACCAAAAAGCTTCTTCACAGCAAAAGAAATAATCAGCAGAGTAAACAGAAAACTCACGGAGTAGGAGAAAATCTTTGAAAACTATGACGAAGGAATAATATCGAGACTCTACAAGGAACTAAAACAAAGCAGCAAGGAAAAAAAACAATCTAATCAAAAAGTGGGTTAAGGACATGAATAGACAATTCTCGAAAGAACATACATAAATGGACAACAAGTGTGTGAAAAAATGCTCAACATCACTATCAGGAAAATGCAAATCAAAACTACAATGTGATATCACCTTACTCCTGCAAGAATGGCCATAATTAAAAAACAAGAAAATACAAAAATAAATGTTGGTGTGGTTGTGGTGAAAAGGGAACACTTTTACACTGCTGCTTGGAATGTAAACTAGTACAACCACTATGGAAAACAGTGCAGAGACTTCTTAACGAACTAAAAGTAGATTTACCATTTGATCCAGCATCCCACTACTGGGCATCTACCCAGAGAAAAAGAAGTCATATGAAAAAGACACTTGCACACACATTTATAGCAGCACAGTTTGCAATTGCAAAAATATGGAACCAGCCCAAATGGCTATCAATCAATGAGGAGATAAACAAAATGTGGTATATATAGACCATGGAATACTACTCAGCCATAAAAACAAATGAAATAATGGCATTCACAGCAACCTGGATGGAGGTGCAGACCGTTATTCTAAGTGAAGTAACAGGAATGGAAAACCAAACATCACATGCTCTCACTTATAAATGGGAGCAAATCTATGAGGACACAAAGGCATAAGAATAATGCAATAGATGTTGAGGACTTGGGGAATGGTGGGAGTCGGGTGAGGGATTAAAGGCTATACGTTGGGTACAGCATACACTGCTTGGATGATGGGTGCACCAGAATCTCAGAAATCACCACTAAAGAAATGATCCATTTAATCAAACACCACGTGTTCCCTCAAAACCTAATAATAGTTTTTTAAAGGAAGGTCTAACAGGTGCTGGAGAGGTTGTGGAGAAATAGGAACACTTTTACATTGTTGGTGGGAGTGTAAATTAGTTCAACATTGTGGAAGACAGTGTGGCGATTCCTCAAGGACCTAGAAATAGAAATTCCATTTGACCCAGCAATCCCATTACTGGTTATATATTCCAAAGGATTATAAATCATTCTATTATAAAGACACATGCATATGTATGTTCATTGTGGTACTGTTTACAATAGCAAAGACCTGGAACCAACCCAAATGCCCATTGATGATAGACTGGATAAGGAAAATGTGGCATATATATGCCATGGAATACTATGCAGCCATAAAAAATGATGAGTTTATGTCCTTTGTAGAGACATAGATGAATCTGGAAACTATCATTCTCAGAAAACTGACACAAGAGCAGAAAACCAAACACCGCATGTTCTCACTCATAGGCAGGTGTTAAATAATGAGAACACATGGACACAGGGAGGGGAGCATCACACACTAGGGTCTGTTGGTGGGCAATAGGGAAGGGACAATGGAGGGTAGGGAGGTTGGGGAGGGATAACATGGGGTGAAATGCCAGATGTAGGTAATGGGGGGATGGAGGCAGCAAACTGCATTGCCATGTATGTATCTATGCAACAATCCTGCATGTTCTGCATATGTATCCCAGAACCTAAAGTGCAATTATATGTATACACACACACACACACACACATACACACACAATAGTTTTTTAAAGGAAGGTCTAAATTATTGTGGCTGTCAAAACAAATGTAAAGACCCACATTTTAGTGTCTTAGTGCAATGGATGTTTATTTCTTGCTTATTTTGGTAGGTGGAATTCTAAGATGGTTCCCAAAATTACCATTCCATGGTGTACATCACCATATAATCTTCAATGTTGTGATATGAAAGCATTTACTCTCATGATTAGGTCATATTATATAGCCCAGTTGAGAGATCATCTGAGGAGAGCCTGACCTAATCATGTAATCCTTTAAAAGAGAGTGAGTTCTTTCTAAAAGCAGAAGTTTGTGAAAGATTTGATGCCAAGGAGATTCTCTGTTGCTGCATTTGAAGGAGGAGGGAGCATGGCAAGGGCTGCTGGTGTGTGGTCCCAGGGGTTTAGAGCAGCCTTTTGTGAACAGCCATCAGGAAAATGAGGACCACAGTTCAAGAGTTTCAAGAAACTAAGTTCTGAGAACAGCCTGAGGGAGCTTTGAAGCACATCTTTCTCCAGTGAAGCCTCTAAGTGAGGACACAGCCAGCTGACATCTTGATTTTATCCTTGTGAGACTTGAGTGTAGAATCCAGCCATATCTTGCCTGGACTTCTAACCTACAGAACTGTGAACAAATAAATGGATGTTGTTTTTAAGCAGCTAAGTTTGTAGTAATTCGTTACACACCAGTAGAAAACTAACACAATCATTTAACAGTCTACTACCAGTAGTGATGGTTGGCTGATGGCTTTCTTTTATGTAGTAATTTTGGGACTCAGGTGCAGCTCAGCCACCATGTAAAGACTAGACTCCTCTGTATGGTCACTGGAAGAAGAATTAGACAGTGGAGAGGGTGTACTATATTTAACTTTTGCAAAATCCAGCTTGTATATAGGAAACATCACTTGCATATACATTTCATTGGTGAGAACTAGCTACATGGCTGCACCTGGGAGCAAGGGTTCCTAGGATATGGAATCCTGGTTGTGCAACTTGCTTCCAAAAAATTCATACTGTGAAGGGGGCAGAACATTTCTGTCATAGTCAAATTTTAATGTTTGGCTGTTTTTGTGTTTTGTTTTGTTTATTTGTTTGTTTTTGAGACACAGTCTCATTCTGTTACCAAGGCTGGAGTGTGGTGGCAGGAGGATCTCGGCTCACTGCAACCTCCACCTCCCGAGTTCAAGCGATTCTTCTGCCTCAGCCTCCTGAGTAGCTGGGACTACAGGCGCACACCACCACGCCCAGCTAATTTTTTGTATTTTTTAGTAGAGATGGGATTTCACCATGTTGACCAGGCTGGTCTCAATCTCCTGACCTCATGATCCACCCACCTCAGCCTCCCAAATTGCTGGGATTACAGGCGGGAACCTCTGCGCCTGGCCTTAATGTTTGATTATTAAGATACTTATGTGTCTCCTCCCAAGTAGAACAAGTAAATGTGATGATATATTCTAATTTGAGTTGCATAGAAAGTTAGAATAACTTTTTTTTTTTTTTAAAGAAATGAGACCCATTCATTATCAGTGACATTTCCAGATGTGACAGTTTTCTAGAAGAGGATCTGGGCTCTCTCTCTGCCCAGAGGTGTTCCTCCACTATAGCCAATGTCTTTCCCTCTGCCTGCCAGCTGAGACTGTCCAGAGGGAGGATGCTTCTTCCTCACATACCAATGAGCAGATACACTTGCACCAGGTCCAGGTTCTTCTAGCCTAGTGGGCAGACTTAGGACGGCATGACCTTCTCTTTCTCTGGGTCTGGATCTACAGCAGACTCCTAACATTTCAGGCAGCCCCAATGCCTGATTTTCAACTACTCACCAACAAAAAATGGAGCAGTCCTTATCCTCCTCCCACCCTCAGGGCAGCAGTGCCCATACTCATTGTAACAAGATTGACTAGTCTGAGGAGTTTCTCTTGCATGAATTTGAGCATTAAATTCCTATGTTCAACTGCTGCATTGGTAGCCAAAGCAGCCTCTTGCTTGGGCACAGTTCAGATTTGTGAAGTAGTCTCTAGGAATTCCATCAAAGAGTGAGAATAACCCACTATATGCTACCTGGTTTTGATTTGTTTTGAAGATAATTTTAGTTTAATTTTTGAACTTCTGGGATTGATAGAGAAGGAAATTTGTTTTAGATGAACCTTAAGAAATATTCAAGATGGAATAGGTAACATGATTTTCAACATGATCACTACCATTAATTGGTCTGCCTTACTTTATTTAACATCATAAAAGTCTAGACAAAAGGAAGCTGTAAGAATGTTTTAAATTTGTAGTCAGGAAACATTCTTATGTTCCAGGAAGGGGCAGGGAGGGGAATAGTGAAGAAAAATAGAAAGAAGAACTGCTGATAAGACCAAAAAAGGGAAAATGAATTCCTCAGGAAAGCTTGCAATTCTCAGGAGGCATGACATTGTCAGTGAACTGGAATATTCCAAATGCTAAAGTGACAGCCTTTGCTTCATCCCTTTCTCACCAAGAGGTCTTATCTAAATCTGTCCAGGGCTCAGTATTTTTCAGTGACATATTCCTCCCTCTCTCCGTTCCTCTCTGTTTCATGATCCTCCTCCCTTCCTTTCTCTGCCTTTCCGTCCTTCTTTCTTTTTTCTTTCCTCCCCTTTTTCCTCTTTATTTTTTCTCTTCCCCTCTTCCTTTCTTTCTCACACACTTTCTTCTCTCTCTGGGTCAGATACTGTTTGCAGTGCTGAAAAGCAGAGAATACAACAACCTCCAAGATCTATTATTAACCCCATGTTAAATAACTGACACAAAGGCTAAAAGGCAACTGGCATGAAGAGGTTCGGTAACTTTCCCAAGGTGGCTCGGGAAGAGTTGGGATGTGTCAAGGGCTCTGATCATGCTGCTCTACTATTCGATGCCTTCCCTGATTTCCTATTGCCTGGAATAATTCAGTGGAATAAAACTCCACTTCTATAACATGGCAAACAGCCCTCCACAGTAAATGGCCCCAACCAGTTCCCCAAATATATGTAACTCCAGCCATTTCCTGCAGGCCCTCAATAGCATCAATAAAATACACTATTTCCTGAACACAATTGAGCTCTGGTGTTTTGTTTGTTTATTCATTTTTGTTTTTGTTTTTGCCCCTTGGTGATTATATGTATTGGAAGAGCTAGAGGAAAAGATGCCATTTAGCTTAAGAAGGCGTGAGTTATCTGCAAATTAATTAATTTCAAGAGTAGAAAAATCCTCAGAATTATTTCTTAATATCAAAATGTATGCAGGTTTCTCTTTGAAATGCTTTGTAGATTTAAAGAGGCAAGTGTACAAAGTCTCCTGTTTTCCATACAGGACAAATTCTTTGTGTCAGCCAATTTTCGGTGGAGGGACAACCAGGACAACACCATCTCTCTGATTAAAGAGCATTGGAATACTCAGTTTTGTTGACTTACATATCTCTTCATATGTTTTGTCATCAATTTTTATAGTAGCCAATTTTGACAATTTCTGCGACATGGTCCATTAAACTCCTACATTTTATTTTATAAGTAGAATACATATTTCTTATAATTATCAATAAACTACAGAAGGAAAAGAAGATTCCTATCTTCTTTTATATATATATATATATTATACATATATATATTTTACATTCTTTATCCCATTACCGATGTTTCTTCTACTTCTGCCAACATAATATTTAAATGTTGATCATAAGCATGTAATCTATCTTGAAGCTGCCAGTTGTTTTCTATTTTCATGTAAATTCGCTCATCTAGGCTGAGCCTGATAAGATCCAGGCTACTCTGTGGTTTTGGCAGTTTACTGCTGGGCCACGTAATCTGCCATGTTTCAAATCTTGCACCCTACCCCCTGAGTTCTTACAACTCTATGACACATGCTTATTACATAAAACTTTGCTTGTTTTATTATATCCTTCCTCGCCTAAAACTCCTACTCATCCTTCAAAACCAAGACCACCTCTTTTGGGAAACCTCTCCTGAAACTCACAGGATGAAATAGTTGTTATTCTTTCTAAATGCCCACAGGAAAATGCCCATATTTCCATTATAGCACTTATTGCATTGTATTAACTTATTCACACATGTCCCACTCACTAGACTCTGAAGTCTCAACAAGAAACACTGGGACATTATTCACTGGCAAATCCAGTGCTTGCTACCTAGCTTGTGTTCACTGTAATGAAGGGTATATTTTATATAAGAAAAGCATCACTGATATACCTATGTACCATAACATCAGTAATGGGATAAAGAATATAAAATATATATATATATATATATACACACACACACACACACACATATACATACACACACACAGACACATATATGAAGATAAGGAATCTTTTTCTTCTGTAGTTTATTGATAATTATAAGAAATACATATTTTACTTATAAAATTATTAAAATGTAGGAGTTTAATGAACTGCATTGCAGGAATTGTAAAAAATTTTCTACCTTTATCCAACATTAAATCACATAGTTTTATATTTAAATGTATGACCTAAATCAAATACTTGATAAAACTCTATGTATGTTGACCCTCTTAGCAATTTCTGACTTTTTCTTTTATATATAAATTCAAGTGTGTATCTTTGGAAAATGTTATTAGGCTGTCAATTTTTTTAAAAAATTAATGTATATATGTACACATATATGCATTATATGGTGCATGTTATATGAATATTCATTATATGTATAGCACTTTATACTATATACACGTGTATGTAGCATAATAAACTATACATATACACACAGAGATAGAGGAAGAAACCATATTTATACATACTATACATATAAGACCCACACACCATTGTCCACCACAGCTCACTATTTATAATAGTTTCCTCATCCTTTGAGGCCAGCTGATGACTTTCAGATAATGACACTGAACAGTACATCTGTTAAAACAGTACCTTTTAACTTTAAAAATGTTAAAGTAGCTACTGAACTGCAAATGCGCTTAGCCAGTGAGTGCTCTGTTATGCAGTCCTGAGTTGAAGAGTTGAGTGTGTTCTACAATTTGTATTTACTCCATTGTGATATCTCAATCATTTATTTATGCTTGAGTAAAAAATTTTGAGTTATAATGACTGACAAATTGTGCAAGTGATAGTGCTAGATCTGTCATAAAGAAATGAAATGTATTAAGCTAGAAGTTCCGACACACATTTTATTATAGCTTGCAGCTTTTTTCAAGGAATTAGCAACTGTGTTCAAGATTAGCAGGCCATGAGGAGCTGATTCAAGTCTTTTGACATTATTAGGGGTATTAGAAGCATCCCTTCAAACTGGGAGGATTGACCTGGTATGGTCAGGTATGTCAAGACTTAAGGGATTTCAAGACAAGTATGATTAAAGGGATTTTGTTAAAATGTTACTCTAAAATGTTGATCCTTTAAGTGTTTTAGAATGTTGCTCCCTGATTCTTCCCCTCCAATTCCCCTTCTCTCCAAGTAAACAGGATGTGCCTGTATATTGCTTTGTATTCATTTAACTTGTTTAATTCATCTTTATTTCAAATTAATATTTTTTTGTATATACTATATATAAGTTTTTTACATATGCTAGGTATATGTACTAGATAAAAGTTTTTTGGTTTTTCTCACTTTCACTTTTTCTGAAGTGAGAAAGGTAATCATGATTTTTTTTCATTTGAAATATGTTTTCTTAAGAGAACCATAGAGTCAGTAGCTGTACATTAGAAGCAGAATATCTGGGGACAGGGAGGAGCACCAAGAGTTTGAAAGGGTCCTCAGTGATTCTAATGTACAGCCAGGATTGAAAATCGCCACTCAGGAGAAGATGTATGTCTCTTTATTATATAAAGAGTTAATGTTTCAGCTACAACACTCTTTTGGAAAGCTTGCTTAGATGACTGGTCGTTTTACATAATCCCCGCTCCCACAATTGAGAATTGCTTTTCTGGTAAATTCAAATGATGGTATCTGTCCAGAATTCTCAGGTGGGAAAGATACCCTATAAGAAATGTGAGCATGGGCCCTTACTCAGAGAATAATTTTTTAATTAAAAAAATTATATTGACATATAATTGTACATACTTATGAAGTACATAGTGACATTGCAATACATGTAATGTATTGTGATCAGATCACAGTAATTAGCATAACCATAATTTCAAATATTTATTATTTCTTTGTGTTGGGAACATCCATTGTGCATGTGTGGAGTTGCTTTCTTTATACCAGCTCTTTCCTTTCCCTTGAATGTTGAATGAAGATTTCCTTTTTTAGGAGATTAAAGAGATCTGCCTAAATCCCGTATATCTCTGTATTAAAGAGGAGATAGGATGAGGATCTAGGCAGCTCTGTCCACTCGGAAAAATCAGGAAGTTCAGGAACTGTAACTGCACAGCTTCATTGTGTTGCCGTGGGTGTTATACACAGGTGACTTCATTAATGATTAACTACAGAGTCTGAATTGACATGAGATGAAGGAAGTTCAAACCCAGCTTCTGTGTGAGGCTTCTGCTCTAGTTTCCACTCCAGTGTCTTATAGAAAATGTTCTTCTCCACAGGTTCGAACCAGTGTCCTACCAGAACATAAGGATCCCCCGCCAGAAGTTGGGGTAAGTGTTTGTTATGTTTCCAAAAGGGACACACATCACTTCTAAATTAATCATTTGGATATTCTCTGGCCTCATGCCCAGAAACTAACAATAAAATGGAATTACATTAACAGGATGTGGCTACTCGAGGAGGCACTGTCACGTATTTGCTGAATTGCATGAAATTCTATTTTTTTTTTTTTTTTGGTTTCCTGAAAATCATCTTCAAATGCATTCATATTTAGTTCAGCCTAGAGATGAGCCTAGACTTTGCCCTGCAGGTAGTTGAACTGTAATTTGGAGCCCACATTCCTGGACCAACAGAAGGCTAGGGAAAGTACAGATGTGATCTCCACCGCTTCAGCAAGGAGGAAGAGAACCAGCCATAGGATTGTGATATTTTCTGTTTCCTGCCACTTAAACACTGTAATGAAGGTCAAAAGAGAGGCAGCCACTGCTGTTCAGCCCGGTGGTGGAAAATCCTGCTGAGGTTTTCTTGTTGCACTGAGCTGTTGCCTCTTCAGAATTCAGAGGTTAGAAGAGCAAGAGGGTACTGGGTGCTTTCTGCTTAGACAAGGCTAGAGTAGGCACTCCTAAAAGATAGAGCCCCGTAGGCTGAATTCCGGAGATCTGTGTGTTCAGAGAGGAGGAAAAAGTATAGAAGTAAATTAGGTCTGAGAAGCCCTGGGGCTGAGCCAACTGGAAGAGCTATTTGAAATACCCTGAAATCCTACAGGCACTTGACAACCTTCTTCCAGTCAGTGTGTAGAGTGCTGTACTAGGTATCATTCATTTTCTCATTGAACACAGCCACTTGTTCAAACCTGCTGCCAAGGAAGCACTCCAAGAATATGCACCAAAGTTTGACTCAACTGAGTAGAATGTCTGTTATCACTGCAGCTGTTAGAGAAGGAGAGGGAAAAGGGCAGTGTCTTGCTCTCTCTCATGCCTAACCCAAGCCTCTCATCTCTTCCTGGGGACTGGTGAAGTAACTGCTTTGACTTGAGGGAATCCTTGCACTTTTTCTGCCTGTCCCTTCAACCTCTTGTGCTACTCACTTCCACCACCAATCTCTGTGCTGATGGCACAGACCTTCATTTAGTTCCTCCAGTGGGTTCAGAAAGTTATCCCCAGCCTCAGGCCTCCACACATCAGGCACATGGCCCTCTGTTAGCCTGGGCTGCTGCACCCCGTGGGGGTGGGGGTGGAGGCTCCCTCCCGCAGCTCAGGGCCCAGCTCACATGCTTCCACTACTACCACCCTGGGACCCTTCTTCCAACTAGACCCTCCATCCTTAATGCATGCTCTCATCACACCTGTGACACTGCTTCATAGAATGTGAGATGGTTTAAACTATTAATATGGTTAATACATTATTCTATCAAGGTGTTCCATTTATTTATCAAGGTTCAAGGAAGCTTAGCTGGTTTAATTTTTTCTCCTGTCATCATTGCCCACCCGACCCTACTCCAGTACTGCTCTTGTGTTGAATCTCCCTTGCTTGAAACTTTAATGATATTTTGGACCAATCATGTAGATTTCTCCTGATTTTTTCTCTCACTCAGGTTCTTGGGAATACATCTTAGTTATTTTAAACCTTGAGTCTCTCTTCTGATTTTATTTTCTTCTACTTCCTCCCACCATTTTCCACTACAGCCTAGACTTTCTGTACCTCTAGCAATGAGCAGTGGGGAGGAAGCCTAATGTGAGTCCACATGTGTCCTGCCCTTTCTTCTTTTCATTCCTCAGCTGTGATAGCAAAGAGGAAGGAATGGAGAGACAGAAGTTTATTCTGGGTTTGCCCCTGCTGAGGGTGAGGTTTCCTTACTGCTAGACTTGATGTTTCTCAGGCAGTGGCTGCCTGTTAGAGTCCTCTGTGGCAGATATTGAAATGCTAGCTCTCTTGATGGGCACAGGTGTAGATATTCCTGGGGACCTTATCTTGTTCTCCCCATAGCATAATTCCATACTATGGGGGACCTGGCTCTGGGGCAGCCTCCTACTGCCCACCCTCACTCCACACCCTCTTGTTGTGAGATTTACTATTCAAGCACATGGCTCCAGGTCAGCCACTTTCTGTGCTGTCCAAATACATGAAACTCACATGTATTTGCTGTCCCACATAGAAGATATGCAGGCTGTTCCATTGTGTGTTTACTCTCTTGGCTCAGCCATCTCTCTGCTGATCCTTTCTACAAGCCCCAGTAGCATCAGGTACTGGATCATAGTCAATCATTCTCAGAGGAGAGACAATCAGTCCTCAGTGGAGGTAAACATGGTTTAGACACCTCTAGGCTTCATAAGTGATTTTTGGTACCAGACCCTCTTAACTTCAGCTTTGAGGATAAAGGTATTTTCCTGGGGAATGATTAAGAGAGAAATTAGCCACATCTCCAAAATCAGACACCTTCCTAAATGCTGACCTCTTCTCTCTTCTAGCCCTACCTTTATACTGACTGGCTATATTATAGCTACTTATAGACCAGCATCTCTACACTGGCTCCTCATCAAGCATTTTAATGAGGTTGCTGGCCTCAAACACTGAAGGTTCTGTGACCATACAGTGGGGTACATTTATTATATTGTGTTCTCATATTTGACAAAACTCAGCTATGATTCCTGAACTAAAAGAGAAATCTCAACTAGTATCCTGTGACATTCCTATTTTAGCAATTAGGAAGGCATCCTAAGGCAAGTAACCTGACAAACTGTGGCTTGAAAGTAATTAATGGGTTTTTTTTTCTCATGTTATAAAAGTCTTGGGAAAATTGTCCAGGGCTTCAGCTACTCAAAAGTGACTTCAAGTAATGACTCTATCCATCTTCCCGCTCCCTCTTTCTTAGAGAAGTGCACAGTCTGGTCATTGTATCCCAGGTATCACATTCTGGGTTGAGTGAAGAATGAAGGGTGAAAAACTCAGCTGGCCTATTCCTTCAATTCTGGAAAACAGTAACTTCCTGGGAAATTTCATTTTGTATACTGTCACTTACATAGTATTAGCAAGACCTAAGTCCTTAGCTAGAAGAAAATCTGGGTAAAATTCTCATTTAAACAAAATTGAGGTGCTATTAGTAATGAAGAATGGGCATAAAGGGTGTTAGGTAGGCAATTAGTTATGCCTCCACACTCCTGCTCGATGTACTCCATGATAGCAAAGTCTTTCTAATACTCCTGGCTTTCTGTTTGGAAGCTAGCAAATATATGATGTATGTATTGAATAAATCAAAGAGCATACCATGATTTTATTTTGCCAACCATTTTATGTGTTTTTAGAACCATCAGAAATAAATGGATGGGGGATTCTAGAAATGACTGCAATAACATAGTAAAAATCTAACACGTTTTATGACCCATCAGAACTCAAAATGGCAAGTATGACTTCAGAACTAAGTTTTGACATAACAGGAATAAGTTTAAAAAATAACAAGTCAGCATGCCTTGGCTTCCTAACACTCTCAGATTACATGTTATTTTGGAGAGAGAAGTTAACATATGTTGACCAACTATGAAGTACCACCTGTTAATAATAATTCCCATCAGTGAATCCTCAAAATATTTCCCTGGGTGCTGCAAAACAGGTCTGAGAGTTTAAGCTCTTGGTCGAGGACATAGAGCCAGTAATGGCCCTGTCATTACAACATACTAAGGCTCTGCTCTTCAAGTATCCTAATTTTTTTTTTTTAAAGAGCTTAGATTTTTATTGCAAATCTTTCAAATATGTTAGGGATATTTCTTTGCATTCTCAAACAGAATTTACTGGATGTACTCAAATATTTTCTTGATGACTTAGTCAAACAAATACTAACATATGCTCTTAGATCTTTTGAGGTATATTCACAAGTAAAGATACAATTCTATAATAAATGACTTTACCTTAAAATGCTTTTAAATGTTTCCTTTGGGCTATTCATCAACTTTTAGTAGATTTCTTCCCAATTATTTTTTCTTTCTGATGTATTTTTTCAATGTTAATAGTTCATTTAGTCTTTTTCTCTTCCTGTGGGGTAGGAAATAATGTAACCATATCTGTTATCATTGACAGTTACAAAAAAAGTACCTGGGCTATGAAAATATGAAAAGGCCTACTTTTAAGTTATGTGTAAGAGATGTTGTATATCAGCCTTATGATACCAACTTTAGCTTTTCAAAGACCTTTTAAAACTTACACCATGGTTTCTATATATAGTTTTATGAGGATAGGTCAAAATATTATTGATATGTTCATTTAACCTCTAAACCAGCACTGTTCAATGGATATAATGTGTGTCAGAAAATGCATGCCAAATATGTAATTTTAAATTTTCTAGCAGCTGTTTTTTTAAAAGTAAAAAGAAACAGGAAGAATTTTTAATATATTTCATTTAACCCAATATGTGCAAAATATTATTCCAAAGTGTAATCAACACAAAAAATTATATATTCATGCTCCTTTTTTCATACTAAGTATTCTAAATTCAGTGTGTATTTTATAGTTAGCGAATATCTCAACGTGGAGTAGCCACATTTTACGTGCTAAAGCTAGTGGCTACCCATTGGGTATCCCAGCTCTGGACAATAGTTGAATAAATTTGAGGAGGTCCATGCAAATTGTAATATAAAGAAAACCTGTGCTTTGAATAAAGGCTTTGTCAGAAGAACATGAGTGATGGAGGTATGGCTAGCTGTGGCCACATGCATGGGGTTGTACCTTCTCTGACCCCCTTAAATGTGACTGGGGAGCCACTGAGGACTGCTGCTTGGAAGTGTCAAATCCTAGTGAGCAGTCTGGGTATCTGTGACTTGCCCAGAGTGGCTGCAGGTATTGGTAGGATACACTGTTAATGTGGACACTCCCTGGGATTCTGACAAACGCCCTACTTTTTCTTTATTACCCTGTTTGACATTACTCTCCAGCCAGGTGAGAGTGATTGAAATCATGCAGCGAGCAATTAATCATCATCTGCTTTGGGGTTCTTGGATCAGAATAACTGTGAGGGTTGCATTGTCATGAGCAGGCAAGAAAGGTGAGAGCTACATGTTGTGCAGGCAGAGAGTCTGTCAGAAGGAAACGGAATTGCCAACAGTCCTAGAAATGAGGCACAGCATGGTGGGAATTAAAGCATGCTGGACAGAGAAGCAAGACACCTGGATTATAACTTGTCTTCTGCATATGAACTAGTTCTGTGACATGTATAAGCTAGTTTACTCTTAGAGATCCCAGTTCCTTCATCTACAGACTAGCAGGGCTTAACAATCCTTATGGTTCTTTAAATATTTTACATAATCTAATACAATTTACAGCTATAGGGGATCATAGATAACATTTTCTCAATAATAATATTAATAATTACATAGGACCTTAGGGCCTTTGTATCTTCTTTTTCATTTTTTTCTAAAACTTTTTCTAATTTGTATTCCCCAAATCTAATTTTTATTTTTAAACATATGTTTTTCTTTTTGTATTGCAGGCATTTTCAATAGACTTCTTAAAAAAACACTTTGCCTTTCCCCAGAAGTATTTCAGGGGGACATTAGATACTTTTAAGGCATCTGACTTCTGGTTATGTGATCTTAATCAGTATGCATAGTTATATTTATGATACACTTTTTATTTTCCTGGCAATGTACTGGAGGCTTTCTTTGCTTGGATTACATAACTTCTCATAGCAATAACTGTGAGAAAGATAAAGTTATCATATACATTTTTTTCAGCGACTAAGGCCTAGAGTAGTGGAGCAACTTGTTTAAGACCATAGACTTCATAAGCGAGAAGACAGGAAAATAAGAACTCACAAGGCTTAGCAGTAGATAATGAGCCTGGGGACTAGAATAAGTCATTTCATTATCCAGATTTTCATTTTTGGACAGAATAACGTGATTTAAGGCCACACTTCAGACCTCTGAGCTCCAACTCTAGTGAAGCTTTTCCTTTTTTGTCTATTTTCCTCTGATAGAAGCAGCACCAGAGGAGATGCAGAAAACATTGTCCCTAGAATTATATTTAAAATATTTAAAAATTAAATAAATTATCTTAAATTCTATGATTATAATGACAGTGATAATAAAGATACAGTAGCTTTATATTATTCTTTTACCTTAGCATCATGTGCTTTAGAGAAGACTCTCATTCATTCTTCTACAATGTGTTCAGCTATTACTCACATACATTAAAGATTTATTTTCTAACTTTGGGGGTGGGAGATTTCTAGTTTTATTTATACTGAGGTGAAGGAAACAAATAAGAAACCCACTGGAAAGTAAATGTATAGGCAATCCCATTGTTTGTTGCTGTAGTATAAAACAATTACAATGTCTTTACATTTTTTTTAAATGTTATTAATGCAGTTTATACAACATGCAGTCCTGATACACAGTTATTTTTAGGATTAACAAAAAAGGATAGCATTTGTACCTAAATTATACCTCCTCTTGTTTGACAAGTTTTCAAAATGTAATGGTATGATGCCATCATTATCCAGATTGATTTTTAACAGATTGTATTATTTGTGAGCACTCTCATTATCCTTTGATATCAAGCAAGTGGCTGACAGTTGTAATGGATAAACCTGACTCATGGGCATTGTTCTTGGCACACTGTATGTGCTCACAGTGCAGCCCTCTGTTCCAGACACTGGGCTCAGCTAGAAGATAGACAAGCCAACATCCTGCTTCCACAGGAGCTCCTGGTCTGGTGAACAGGAGAAACATTCAATGGCCTGTGGTCATAAATTTTACTTGCAGCTGTGCCTTATGGTGAGTCCATAGTTTATGACTGAAAATAGCAATTCCACCTGTCTCTAGCTGCTACATTCCAATGTGGGCTGTTTGCTACTTTTATTGCCAAAAAAAACTGCAATGAAATCATGACATTTGTAGCCAGCTTTGTTGATTCTAAAACCATCCATACCTCCAAAATCTTAAAAGGCAAATAGAAAATAATTTGCAATTTGGAGGTGTCATGAAATTTATGATTGCTTAAAAGTTTTCTTTTGAATGTGAATAATGAGTAGGAATTTAAGTTAACTACAGTTATCAGTGAAAGAGAAGGGAGATCGACATCTCTTTAAAACACAAAATGCTAAAATAAAATTCACTACAGCAGTATACAGTCTGCATACTATAAAATTGTCTTGATTTTCCACATTTCAGTGAATTACAGTAGTTTATAAATAGCTGCAAAAGTAACTTTTCTCCTAAGTCTAATAGATTAAATTACTTGAAGGCTAGTGTCTGTGCCATTTGTTCTTTCATTCGTTCGTTCATTCATTCATTCATTCATTCATTCGTTGTCCGTAAGTACTTACCAGATACCTACTGTGTGCTACACAGTGGGGGTGTATCAGCAAACAAAAGAAAGCTCCTTGTAGAGCTTCAATTCTCAATTATTTTTTGGAGGGGTGCAAAATAAATAAATATATATGTCAAGTGGTCATTAAGTGCCAATAGAGAAAAATATAACAGGAATAGAGAATAGTGGAGCATGTATGTGGGAGAGGAGTGTGCTTTTATATGGGGATGTCCTAGAAGGCATCTCTGATGAGGTGGCATAAATGCTTTTATTCAGGGGGGTCTCTTAGGCCCTCTCTGCCCCTGGCTGAAAAGTCACCCTAATTTCTGCAAACTTTGTTGATGCAACTCACAGACTTCCTTCTCTGTCTTGATTCATTCTACTTCATCACTCGTGGACCTAATCAGAACTTGTTTCCACAAATCTTCTGTTTTTTGCTTAGTGTTTCTCACTTAATAATTTAGTCCAGATTTTTCAGGCTTTGGTGACTTTGTTTCTAAACTACTTCTTTGGGTTTTAAGTCAATTAATTGGGTTTACCACTAACAATATGTGGGTATCTCAAACTTTAGAACTGAGCCTTAGTTGTATTTCCTTGTTTTGTCTTTTCGTTTCTCTCTCTCTCTCTCTTTTTAAGAAATGAGGTCCCATTCTGTCTCCCAGGCTGGAGTACAGTGATGGAATCATAGCTCACTGCAGCCTCAAACTCCTGGCCTCAAGCAATCCTTCTGCCTCAGCCTCCAGGGTCACTGGGATTATAGGCATGACAGGCTAAGCCACCATACCCAGTGTGTGTTATCAGATAATTGATTTTAAGCCTTTTAGGACAAGCTCATCTAAGTTAAAGATTTTAAAAGAGGGAGAAAAATTCTTACATAAAGCTTTTCTTTCCTTTGTCTAGCAATCTCTGATTGTGGATGTAGCCTTTCATGTACGGAATAACTTCTTATCTACCTCTAGAAAGATATAGTTACCCTCAAATTCTTCATCCGGTCTCTCATTCTAGTGAAGTTTGGCAGCAGACCTATAATGAGAGACTGTTCTAGAAGAAATAGCATTGACTTGTTGTGTTACATTTTGTTAGGCAGCAGTGACATAGGAAATAACATGGGTTTGATAGTTTCATATTTACTCCTTTGGCTTAAGGGAAAAATGAGGGCTCCTTTTTAAGTTATTTATCCCATAATATTTTGACTTTTAAATCAGAAGTAGCCAATGATATTAGAAAGAGATGATAGGATTTTTTTTTATCCTGGGAAATTTAAAAAAAACACAACTTGTAGTTTTATTTTTTACATTGAGTCAAAAAGAGTAGAAAGCAGATATTCATAGGTCATCAGCATCTAATATAATAGGCTAAAAAAGCAATTTTAAAATATGTGACTGAGTAAGTGCCATTCTCTTTCGTGTATTGAAATGAAATTGTCCCATGCTAGTAAAGAAATAACAAAGGAAAAAATGCTTTTAAACATTGCTGTGATGGGGGAAAATATAACATTTCTATTTATAACTTGTACAAAGTCCCACATAAAAATAGCTCCAACTAACAGATTTGCTCATATCTGGAATACAAAGTTGTTGCTGCCAGTGATTTGAGGAATTCTAATAAGAAGAACAACAGCATTGGTAAATATGGAAAATATATCATCTTTTCTTTTCCCTCAGTTTTCATATGCAGAGAAAATTATAGTTAGTGAAAAAGTTCTGGGTGCTGTATTTTACGTCTTGTTATTTTCTAGCCTGTTGGTCTTTTTTCTTTTAAGGAAAATGATACATTTTCACCCTTTAATCCTACCCCATGAAATGGATATATTACTGATAATTGTATCTCTGTTGGTGAAATATTTGTCAGCCAATATATTTAATATTTTATTCTTCTAGAGACTAATTTTGTGTGATTGATGTGACAGCAAAAATATTAAAAGAAACTCAAGTTAATGAAACCATTCTTTCTCTTATTTTCAGCGAAGTTTCTTGGGCTATGCCAGTTTTAAAGTGGGAGAGCTACTGAAGTCAAAGGAACAATTGCTGGCCCTGAGCCTGAGGTGGGTCTCTTTGTTTATAGAAACACTGTTAAAGTTAATAACCCAAGATATTTATTGATGGCCAATGTGTTTGAAAAGTCACAATTCTTACAGATGTTAGATGTCAGCTCTCAAACAGCTAATTTCTCCACTGCAACAAGTTATAGTGAAATAGCAATTATTCAAATTCACATTCAAGTTCACATTTCAGGTTGTGAAATGTTATTAGCCCTTATAAGAAAAAGAACAATATTACATTATCATTAAAGTGATGAAATTCTTTGAAAGTAAGAAAGTAAATATAAATTATGATCTTGTTATTAAATATTTTTTCCTTATCAAAATGTTACCTTTTAAATCAAATAACTTTCCAGATTTGAAATATGTTAGAGGGAATATTGTAGTGTGATGATAATAGAAAGTTGATTTTTCTTTTTTCGGTCTATTTTGGTGCTATACTATTAAACATAAAACTTATCAATTAAAACACATTCTCGACACAGACAATAGATCATAGCTAATTCTGAGTACAGTTTGCTGTGAAACAAACATGAGACAGCAGTCTCTAGGAAGTCACACATTAATTACTAAGAAGAATATTAAATAAAATAAACTTTTCATTTTAAATTTAAAACAAATTTGAAAACTCAAATTTTGAAACAATTGTTTTCTAACTGTATAGTAACTTTCATAATTATGCATACATTTGAAATACTTCCTTTCCATATTTGCATAGTATAAATGAATACAAAAATTTCATGGAACACTATTTGTAAATCTTAGGGTGCTCTTATTTTGATGAAACATGGAGACCACTTTCAAGAAGCTGAAAAATGTCTTGTTTGTCCCCTTCGACCAAGGACCCACTTGTAATCAATAATTTATTTCAATAAATATGTGATGGCTTATGCTAGCATCTATAATCCAGGATTTCTCTTTTTCTGATTTTTTTCTAATTCTTAAAGCTCCTCATTTTGATTTGATAAGATAATTTAAAATATGTAATACATCAAGCAGAGAAATAAGTTTTGGATTCTATTGAGGCTGCCATCTGCTCTAGCTTTCTTTAGGTTATGTCTCTTAAACATCTGATGTGGGTGTTGGTGTTATATTTTGTATGGGAAAACATATAAAAATCTTTATAGTTTTAGGATGTTATTACCATACAATTTTGCTGCTGTTAATGTTTTCAGTTGGAAGTGTAAAGGGTCAGCTAAAAAGGCTGGCTATGAATGTCACAGACAACCTAGAAAATATAATCATTCTTTCCTGACTGTTGAATCTGCTCCATATGCCCCTAGATTCATAACATGAGATATCAAACATTGAGCTATCTTAGGACTCCTCGCAGTCCACATGTTTTCTAGATAAGATGCATAGCATGTTCTTTTTCATCTTACTGACTCACAAGCCCCAGTATTCTTACATCATAAAAGTCATTAACATGCGCAGTATACTACATAGTGGTGCAACATTTAGACATTGGTTTGAAACAGAAATCAGGGGACCAGAAGTTCTTAGTAAAATTAAAATTAGTGAACACACAGTACCTTAGAGAGAGGACAAGAACAGAAGAGTCAAATCTAGAGTATTAACCTTGAAAGAGGAAATAAATACATAAATTTCGTATTTAGATGAAAGCAAGACAAATTTATTTACTTTTGATTTTAATACCCCTGATTCCTAGTCATTTGATCTTGATTATATAAAACAAATTGAACAACGAAGAATTGAGGTTTTTAGAAAAAATAATGTTAGAAAACCAATTCTGAAATGGCTGGGTTATTATTTTTCCCAGTTTTGTGCTTTGCCAAGTTTGTTGTTTTCTGTCTCTACGAACCAGACAGATTGTAGATTTATCATAGACTCTTGATTTCTTGTAGATGGCTATTTTTTAAAAATCTGATGTAATTTATTTTCTTTCAACTGGTTCTGTCTCTTAGATATTGAGTTAGAAGAACATTAGGTCAGGATTAAGAAGCATTTTTGTTTTGTTTTGTTTTTTTAAATATAACTTTGCACTGATTGTGTCTGACATTTCTTTTATAGTCATGAATTTTAAAACAATAAAATTCTCAGATTTCTGTAAAACAAATTCACCGAAGTAAGAGGATGCTTTGATGATGAATAAAGTTCCTTTTCTTCATGGTTAATTTTAGCTTCCCAAAATCTTACAGTTGTGCTTGTATTCACTGTTTCTTTGGGGGCTTCTTATTAGATAATTCATATTCTAAAACTTTCAAGCTAATTCCACAGAACATCATGATTTAATATATCTTCTGTGCAATATGTCCTTTGAACTGGAGATAAAGGGCAGGCAATTTATTATCTTTTCTTTTCCTGCAGAAAACTTAAAGAAATAAGACACATGCATCTAATTTATAGATTTAGACTCAAATTTAATGAAATATGGTAGTTTTAAAGATGTAGCACAAAATTTGTTTATCTGTATTGGGGAAAATACCTCTAATGTATATAGCAGTTTCTATTGATATGTCATCTTTATTTAAAGGCATAATTTGCTATGTTTCTGAGTGTTCTAGCATCCCAAATGGACTTGGTATCTCTTTAGTAATATTGTCTGTATCTTTATATTACATCCACTCTGTTTGGCAGTTCCTGTTTCCTCTGACTTCTTTTATATCTCAATTATATTTTCTGTTTTTATTTTCTAATTTGTTGCTGTGTACTCCTGACTTCTAGACTTGTAAACAAAGTAGAGTTTCTGTATAGAGGATTATAATTATAGCCATGAAAGACACTCGATAATAAGAATGATAATAATGATAATAAGAATGATAAAAACAAGCTATGTGCTTTGTGCTCTGATAAGTATATTAGAGATGTTTCATTGACCCTCATCGAACTAGATTCTATTATTAATTACCATTTCATAAATCAAGAAACCGAGGTATAGGAAGCAGTTAAGTAATATGTGTAAAATTATAATGCTCTTAAATTAAAAAGGGAAGTTATAAAATTACACATTTCTGACCGCAAAACCCATGATTTTAATGACCAACATCTTGTCTCTGAACAAAAGAGAAGACAGAGAACTGGTTGAAATTTATATCACATGTCACATCACTTACTAATGGCAGAGCAAAGTGAGGACTCAGGCCCAGAACCAGTTTTTCACAGTTTCTTCCATGTTTGACTTAACCACTGTGCCTGGGCTTACAGAAGGTGGTGACTAAAAGAGTGGACACATGCCAGGGAGAACTTGGGAATGTTAATCATGATGGAAAAGTGGGAAGAGCCTGCTAGTTAAGGGGGATTGAAGGCTGAGGGAAACCTATGGAATGTGTTCTTATCCCAGAACCATGCCTTCATCTGGACCTCGATCTGGTTTGCTGCCGAAACACCTGATAATCGTTTGCTCTACCAACATGCCATAATTTTTGGGGGGACCAGACAAGCAGAACTTTGGAACATCATAATAATATCTTATGAGTTGATGAATATGAAAGTTAAATATATAAACGTTAATTCTCTCTATGGAAATGATACTAGTAGTCAGGGAAAAATCTTAAAGTACTTAAACAACCACAAATGCAAAACAACAACAACTACAAAGATAAAATTCGTTTCCTAGGAAATTCATCTCAGAGGAATGGACACAGATGAAAGTGTTTCAGCCTTGTCACGGCTTTGTTGTGTACCTCCGCACAGTGTGGATTTCACTCAGTGCTCATGCATTCAGCAAACATTTACTAAGAATACTTTACATTCTAAGTACAGGAGTAGAGTTAATATTTTTCCATTGAGGTAACCAATTACATATTTAATGAAAAAAATCTCATAATGTATTGAGCATCTACTAGCATACAAGGAATATGTGAAGTACTTTTTATACATTATCTTATTTAATCCATACAGCATTATCATGTTTTATATCAACTTGTCAAAAATTCTATAGCTGCTGACTGTACAAGTGGAATTAGAGCTCAGTTTGGTCTAACTTCAAAGCCTGTTCTACTTTTATTTTACTACCTAATAGGAAGCTCAAGATCCAACGGAATCTTTCCTTCCTTCTCCATTTTATGTTCTATTGTTTAATGGGTTTTGGGAGTCTCAATTATTTTTACTGTTTTATATTAAAATTCAATTGTATCTGCCTGCAACATAGTAGAGGTTTAATAATTATTTTTGGAGTTTCAATTCATAATTATTACTTCCTTACATTTTTATGAATACTAAATGTAATGCTAGCACCAAGACTTCATTTCTGGTGGAACCTGTCTAAAGTGGTGAATATTATGCAGTCTAAGTATTAGAGTATATCTGAAACAAGTAAATTTCAGGGTAATAGTGAGTGAAAGGTTGTAATCTGCTTTAAAAGCTGAAAATCTTAGAAGCCACATTTACTTCAGTACAGGACATTTTACCTTGTCACAGAAACTGTCAGTTCATCTTAACAAGGACTTTATTATTTCTTTTGTAACCTTCTATATGTCACCACACCCCCACTCCACCAATTAAACAAATTTTTGTATCATTTTATCAGGGTGAATATAACAAAAAGTTTTCTTGAATAGAGATGTGCAAGTATTTAGTCATACAAAGGGAATATGCTTACTTTTCATTTATTATTTCTACCACATTTACAGTAGTCCTTTTCATGGAACAAATAACATAAAACACTGATGATCTTAAATGGATATATAGTTATGTTTTGTAATATATAGATGTATAGAAGATCCTATAAAAGAAAAACATTTAACTTCTGTTTATTTTTAAATTTCTCCTACTTTATGTAGTATTTATATATGTATATATATGCATGCATATGTACATGTATTATAGATTGTGTGGATGCATATGTGTTTCTGCATCTGTATCATTTTAGGATATTTTGCTTCCTCACAAACTATGAATATTTATTTCCTATTTTTATCAAATGTTTATGCCTAGAGATGTAAGATCCGAATTGTGAGGTTTTTAAGTTTTCATTTTTTGGCGTTTTGCTTAATTAACCTCCTCAAATACATATACATGAACACACCCAAAGTTCAATTTTGTAATTTCTGTAAATAAAAATACAAAAAAAACCCTCCACATATTTTTAATGTAATCTTCCAAAGGCATGTTCTTAACTTGAGAGCTAGAAGTAGCGATAAGGAGACGCTCCTTAGGCAATGATGTATCATCTTCTATACAGGCATAGTGAGGGTGATAAAGAGACAAAATTGCTAGTAGCACCTTGAAGGTTGGGAGGCCAGGCATGTTTTACAGACCACAGGCTAGTAGACTGAAATAAGTTTGTTGCTGGAATCCTGTAAGTGGGTGTGAACCCTCACAATTACCTGAAAACAACCCTGGCTATAGATCAACAATAGTATTTTAAATGACAAATTTTGTTTTCTATTCAAATAAAATTAAACATTCTTAGACTTTTCATTTTCTGTCCCTATACTTTTCTTGCACACAAATAAAGTTTATGTAGCTCTTCTAAGTATGGAATCTATTTTTTAAATTGTGTGTATAATGCATACTTCTACAATGGCATTTTTTCTTATCAATATATACTTAAACTTCAGAGATGACTTTAAAAAATCATATCCAAGCCTCTTAATAGTCATGTGTATTTGGCATAAATTTCATTCTCTTTTGATAGTCTTCCAGTTTTTTTTTTTTTTGGAGGGGGTAGGTACCAGAAAGTATGATTCTAATAGTCTCCACAACAGTAAGAGTTTTACATTTCTAAAATATTTTGAGTATTAAATAAGGTCAATAGAAAGTGATTGCAGCCAACAACCACTCTTTGGGAAAGAGTAACACATTTGTGATTAATTATAAAACAGAATAGTGTTACATTTTGTTGAAAGCATGGATAGAAAAATTAGAGGAAGAGGATGGCACATAAGTAGTTAAGTTTATGCTTTTGTGTAGAAAAAAAAAACTAAAAACTTTCATTATAAGACCTACAAACAATGCATCAAAACACTACATTTTCTTTGAAAGTGAACAGGGTCAGATGCAGTGGCTCACACCTGTAACTCCAGCACTTTGGAAGGCAGGGGCAGGAGGATCCCTTGAGATCAGTGCTTTGCAACCATAACGTAGCATAACCCATCTCTACTAAAATTACAAAAATTAGCTGGGTGTGGTGGCCAATGCCTATAATTCCAGCTATGCGAGAGTCTGAGTAGGAGAATCCCTTTTTGAGGCCAGGAGAGTGAAGCTGCCTTGAGCCATGATTGTGCCATTGCACTCCAGCCTGGGAGAAAGGAAGAGGACTGTGTCTCAAAAAACAAACAAAAAAAGTGAACAAGCAGGAAAGCATGTGAGTCAACAGCAAATGCACACTAAAGAGTGATCCAGTGATCCAGGCACACACACATGAGCAAGCCTCACTGTGCTTTTGGCATGATGCAAATTAAGCTGACAGGAAGTTCCTCCATGACAGGTCTGACACTGACTTGGACCTCATAAACATGTAGGGAGAGGTGAATAACACTCTTTGGAGTTTGTGATGGGTTAAGGATTTCAAATGTTTTATTTAATCTTCTATTTGCCTCAGTCTTCTAAAAATGATGTTATTTCTGCTTCACAAATAAGCAAACTGAGGAACAGCAGTCTGAATTCCTAAGGTTGCACAATTGGGAAGGAACAGGCATTGTTGAGAAGCGTTCTTGATATCAAGTATGTTTCAGAGAATTTGGATTTCATTTATAATTTTAGGATCAAATTATTTTGGAGACCAGAGGAGATTTTGAACCTAGGGCCTCACCTTCTTCTTGGAACCCTTTCATGACAGGAGACTGAAACTTAGGATTCTTCCTCCCATTTTTCAGACACATCTAGTGTTAGAAAAGCATTTCTATTGTGTCTCAAGTTTTATCTTGTTTTTGAGATAGAGCCTTGCTCTGTCACCCAGGCTGGAGTGCAGTGGCACGATCTCGGCTCACTGCAGCCTCTGCCTCCCAGGTTCCAGTGATTCTCCTGCCTCGGCCTCCTAGGTAGCTGGGTTACAGGCACATGCCACCACACCACTCCTGGCTAATTTTTTTTTTTTTTTTGTATTTTTAGTAGAGATGAGCTTTCACTATCTTGGCCAGGCTGGTCTTGAATTCCTGACCTCAGGTCATCTGCCCACCTCAGCCTCCCAAAGTGCTGGAATTGCAGGCATGATCCACTGCGCCTGACCAAGTTTTATCTCTTTACTGCAGTCGCAACTCTTCTTTGTAGAGTTAAGTAGAACAAGTCTCATGCTTTTTCTCTGTAACCACATTTGAAAGCAGCTCTTTTGTCCAACGCTGAATCTTCTTTTTGCTTTTTTTTCCTTAGGAAGATATGTGAGATAGTAGAAATAGGACTTTCATACTAGACTTGAGTGCAAGTCCCAGCTTAGTCACCACCAGCATTACCCAGGCATGTCTCTTTAACATCTATTAATGGAAGTAGTAATGACTCCCTCCCAGGGTAGTTCTGTGCAATTAATAAATGCAGTGAAGTTCCAAGCATTGCTTTGCATTAGAGAAAAGCTCTATAAATATCGTTTCCCTTTATTCTTGTATGAAATTTACTAAGTCCCTCAGCCATCCCTTAGTCTTTCGCTTAGTTTGCTTGCTTCACTTGTTGAAATTCCTTTTTAGAATGTGACAGCCACAGTTCTCTAAACTTGGTGTGTTAGGCTGCTTTTGCATTGCTATAAAGAAATACTTGAGGCTGGGTAATTTATAAAGAAAAGAGGTTTAATTGGCTCATGGTTTCGCAGACTGTATGGGAAGCAACACACCAGCGTTTTCTCGTCTCTAGTGAGGACTCAGGAAGCTGTTACTATGGCAAAAGGTGAAGTGGGAGCAGTGGTCTCACAAGGCGAGAGTGGGAACTGGGAGGTGGAGGAGGTGCCACACATTTTGAATCAACCAGATCTTGCAAGAACTCACTCATTATCTCAAGGATAGCACTAAGCCATGAGCAATTTGCCCCCATGGCTCCAACACCTCCCACCAGGCCCTGACTCTAACAGTGGAGATTACATTTTAACCTGAGATTTGGAGGGGACATCCAAACTATATTACTTGGTCAGTGGGAGAGGGGTTGACTTAACCCTTGATCTACATGTAACATTTCTGTTTTCCAAGGAAGGGATGCTTACCTGCAACCTAAATTCTGGCTTTAGTCACTCTGGCATCATATGGCTTAATACCAGGTAGCAGATACCAACAAAAGAAATATGGACAGCAGTTTGGTTCAATCAGGAAACATGCCAGAGTTGGGGAAAAAAAAAACTCATTGAGATTAAAAACTTTAGCAATAAAATATTGAAATCAGGATAGACATTCATAAATGTAACACAAGGTTTTGCTTTTAGAGGTTACTGATTCATTTTATGGCTGAAGAAATCAAAAACTGTTCAGAGAAGTGAGTTCAAGTGACATTTCTTGGGGCTGAACTGTGAGTATAAAGGGTGACATCAAACACAGAAGTAAGAACACCTTCTTATAAAACCTATTATATTATTTTATGTTAACTACGTTAAAGGCCCTCAGGGACACAGTTGCCTGAAATTTTCAAAAGGCTCTAACATGAGCCATTTGGTAATGATTTAAAATTCCATAAATGTATAGAACTTGGGGAGAATGCAAAGCATGCAAATGTGAGATTAGGACAGTAAAGAGGTAGAAAGAGCAGATGATTTAGAGACATATCTGTACCCAAATCCTGGCTCTTCTATTGCCTATCAGTACAGCTGTTTAGCCTGAGATTCAGTTGTCTTATCTGTGAAATAGGGATGCTAACGGTACCTACTTCATGGGGTTCTCTGTGAGGATCACATGAGTTACTAATGTGAAATGCTTACAACAGTATCTAACACATAATAAGTTCTTGATACCTGTTAGCTATTATTTTTAATTTTAGTTGATTAGCTTCTCTAGTGCCAGTTTTTGTTTTCCAAGAGAGGGTAAGACACATAACTATCTGAAATGGCAAAGCAGGTGCTCATTATATTACTTACTATTTGAATTATTATCAGAAATTTTATTTCTCATTTCAACTAGACTGTCTTTCATTTATAGTTTAAGTGACTCTACAGTTATATATTCTGCATTTTTCTTTATGTTCCTAATCCATTTAAATGAAGCTGTAGGTATGACCATGGAAACCAATTAGCACTTTCTTAGTTTGCATTATTCAAAAGGTGTTGGATTCTTCAGATTGCAAATTGGTTTAGAGCTTTCAGTCACTGAAGGGACAACACATACCAGAGTACATTTCAATAGCTCCTCAATTTGTATGGAAAAGCCTGAAACCTTTCCTCCCTTAAAATGCAAATCATGTAAAGTTAATATCTGTACACAAAGACCTACCTGCTTAAGAAGTTTGAGAGCTAATTTGCAGGAATGATTAGGCCTGAAAGGAATTATATTTGACCTGAAAATTTTCTGTTGGATTTGTCCATATTTACCAAAGTCAGTTTCATTATTATAATTGCATTTCTGCTTCATTGGACACATTTATGTAAGCTTTTTCCAGTGTTTTTTAGTAACATCGGTATCTCTTTGGTTATTAACATATGAATAATATGTTAATTATTTTGAATAAAGGAATTCTGTGGCTAAATAAGTTTGAAAGTCCTCTTAAAAAAAAAAAAAGGAAAGTGGGTTTCCTTACTGTAGGACATCTCAGAGCCTTCTTTAGCCTTTCAAGACCCTTGAAGATTTTCAGAGGACACATGTCGCCTGCAGCTTTTCTTAAATTAATTTGAATGCAAGAAGCTTTTGTCGTGGAATACTTATTAACAGCTTATTAGACACTATGTTCCAAGAAACACAATCATGTTATTCAGAAAATGCTGATTTAGAAGAACAACAAAAATGTATTTTCCAAAGAAAGGTGTAAGTGATTGTCTATGTGTCTGTTTTATTTTCTACCATAAGCATATTCTCTGACACACACATCTGTAGGCAGACATGTGGTTCTCACCCAAATGAACTCTTACACTCCCACTCCCCACATGTCATGCCTCCATCTATCCACATGCAGGTGCCACACCTGTGTCTCCCCCATACCCCTATTCATAGTCATTGACAGACCTGTGGCATTTTCTATTTATATCCATGCACAGGTTTGTAATATTTGTACAAGAAGTATGGGGGAAAGTCGCAAAATACTCAATGTTTCTTCGACGTTCATTGGCAGGTTCTTTTTAGGCTTGGATAAGCGAACACATATTTTTGTAATCATCTAATATTTTACCTCTCCCAAACTGAATTAGCTCTTCTGCTGAAAGCTGCCTTTTGGATTTTTTTTTCAGGTTAAACTAAGAACCATCCTATGTTTAGGTACTCTAAACGTAGTCCAAGCTAGAAATCTCTGCATCATTTTCAACTTGTCCTTTCTAAAATTCTTATCTGGCAATGTTCTTTTCTTTCTCGAAACTTCATATGTCCTCTTTTCCTTTCCCACACCACTCCTCTTTCCTCAGCCAGCATGAACATGAACATCTGTACATTTGCTCAGCCCAGGAATACAAGGTGCTTCATCCACAGCCTGGCTAAGTCTGCTTTTTCAGTTTAATCTCTAACTACCCACATTATTCTTGATCCTGACCACCTCTTCTTACCTCATTTATAGTGGCTCATAGTTACCTAACATTTTCTAAAGGTGGAATCAGAGTTCCTGTATTTCTCTGGGATCCCTATTCTCATTCTATTTGAGCTCAGTTTCAACTTCATCCAGCAAGAGAGCACACGTTTATATGTGCAGATGGTACACCTTAGATTGTTCCCTACCCTATGTCTACTTTTTTGTCTCCATTTTTTTTGATATCCCTTGCCCAGCGAAGATATCCCTTATCCACCTGGTATTCCCCAAATTTCTCCTACTAGGAATTGAGAGGTAAGAGTCTCCAGGGATGTCAGTGAAAAGGTCTAATCACCATCCCCCACCACAGCTTACCGTGGGCTTCTCAATTTCCTATGACCAATGACTATCATTTCATCATCAGAAACTTTAGGTCCTGGAAAAAGCAGGTCAGAGCTCATCATTCCTGCTCCAGTTAAGATGCGTAATGATGATTAGAAGGTCATCATTTTAACTGTTTCCAGTGAGGTTTTATTTTGCATTTCTATTTACTTATTTTCTTTTTACAATACATTTAGGGGTTACAAGGGTGGTTTTGATATATGGATATGTTGTATAATGATGAACTCTGAACTTTTAATGTAACAATCCCCTGAATAGTATACATTGTACCAATTAAGCAATTTATCATCCTTCACCAGCAACCCCCACCCCATCTCCCTCCTACCCTTCTGAGTCTCCAGTGTCTATTATTTCATACTTTGTGTCCTTGTGTACACATTATTTGGCTCCCACTTATAAGTGAGAACATGTGGTATTTGATTTTCTGTTTCTGAGTTATTTCACTTAAGATAATGGACTCCAGTTCCATGCATGTTGCTGCAAAAGGTATTGTCAGTTCTAAGTGTGAACTGTACTGAAAATAACGTTCTAAAGCGGAGATAGGAAGTTACTTGCCTCTTGGCAATATATTACCCTTTGTAGCATACTGTAGCTCAGGAATTTCTAACCTAAATCACCAAATGACATTCACTGTTGTCTGTTGTTCTGTGGTAAAGCATAGCTATTTCATAGTAAAACTGTGGCTAAGAGAGATTGTTCCTAATAGTGCTTCAGTAAGATAAAGAATTGAGTCAGGGAAAAAAGAATACTATTTAATTCATGGAAGATAGGGAAATGTAGAAAATACATGAAAACTAATATGACTAGAAAGATTTTTAAGAAGGCAGAAGAGAAGGATGACATCAAACAGAAAGAAATAAAAGATGTAGAATAAGACAGAAGAGGTAATAGGCAAGTTAATATTGCTTAAATACATTTAGTACCAATATAAACAGATTCTTTTTTTTAATGCTGTGCTGCACTGGAGGATGGTCAGTTTGCATTCTCCCTGTAGGTTTGTGGTCAATCCACTAAGCTCCCTGATCAATGTACTTAAGCTTATTAGAAATGGCCTCTGTAATCCCAGCACTTTGGGACGCCAAGGCAGGTGGATCACCTGAGGTCAGGAGTTCGAGACCAGCTTGGCCAACATGGTGAAACCCCATCTCTACTAAAAATACAAAAATTAGCCAGGCAGGTGGCAGGCACCTGTACTCCCAGCTATTCAGGAGGCTGAGGCAGGAGAATCACTTGAACCCAGGAGACAGATTGCCTTGAGCCGAAATCCTGCCATTACACTCCAGCCTGGGTGACAAGAGCAAGACTCTGTCTTAAAAGAAAAAACGAAAAATGGATATAAAAATTATGTAATTAAGAATTATTTTTCATAACATCATCTTAGGCTGATTCGTTTATTGCATTATAGGACAGTTTTACCATCTTGCATGGAAAATAAAGTCTTAAAATTAACAGATTATCAAATGAAAGTTTGATTGAACCTGACTGAAGTGTTACTGGGCATACATTACATTATATATATAAAAAAAGACCAAATTAGCTTGTAGAGACCTGCCAAATATTACTTCTTTCTGATGTTCAGACATGTAAATTGAAAAGTAAACAAACACACTTCTTTAGAGCTTAATATAAAAACTGATTGATAAAAACAAATTTAAGGCGTCATAATAAACATGGTCTAATACTCATTTATCTGTGATGACCAGAGCAGATCACCTGAATTTTATTGTACTTTTTAATCTTCTCGATATTTCTCTGACACAGTTTCTCTCAGTGAAAGGATTTAAAAATTTAAATCCTAAACTTAGTAATGGTGTATGGTTGGGATTATTTTTCTCTTATCTAGGATCAAATTGAAAATTTTCCAGGACTCGCACAATAAATAAGAGAAATGATCTCTAAGGGTTCTTGGGTTTGCTTGTTTGTTGGGCAAGCTGCCAACTAACACTAAATTTTTGGCTATTGACACTTGCCTCTAGTATCAGTAAAAATGAATTGCTCCTATGACCAAGTGAGATATAGCTTTTAAAGGACTTTAGGGATAGGCCTGTGATTATAACATTGAAGGAAGTTAGAGTTCCATTACTGTTACGAGGAGTTAATTACTTTGCTTAAATATCCCAGTCTATCTGGTAGTGATAATAATATTACTGAGATGACTTCAAATTATAGGTTTGTAAGCCCGATTTAAAGAAAAGGATCTCTTATGCTTTAATAGAAAAATAAACAGTTTTCAAGCTTTTCTTTCTTTCATGTCGTTTCTCCTTTCTCTGTACTTCCACTAGTCCTTGAAACAAGTAGTATTTGAGTGATGTTATCTTTCCACTAAGTTCATCTGAAAAAAATATATTGAGACAAAAATACATATAATATATGAAGGATGCAGGGAGAAGAAATGTTAAATATTACTGGTTTTATATTTGCTATAAAATTGTGTCATTTTCTCAGAGATTGTCTTTGTAATGTCTTTAAATTCTTTGAGTCCAAAAATACTAGTCATGGATAGGAAATGACGCAGCACAATTTTCTTTCAGTTTCAGGGCTAAGTGAAGAAAAAAATGAAACTGCATTTTTTGGAGACTATTTTTTCTTTTTTTAGACTTTATAGGTCCATTCCTCAATTAGAGCTTTATGAACTTTCTACCCAGTGCCTTCCCTATAGAAAGATGGAGGCAGAAAGGAAGTCTAATGAGTTTCCAAGTGACAAAGACGGCCTCCTGGAGCTGATTTTAAGGATAGGACTCTGAGCAACTATGAAGCGAGAAGACAGCCTGGAAGTAAAGAGCAAGCAACGTTTTATAACATTACCTGAATACCCATTCTAGGAAAGAGGTTCTCCTTCTGTTTTTGAGTCAAACATGTTAATCAACACATAAAGCTGACACATAAGTTTCTAGTACAGACTGTCGATGGCCATGTATGTTACCTATAATGTCAGATGGGACTGGAAAACTAAGTCACATCACTCCTAGGAATTGTGTCTACGTTCTGCCATTAGATGCATGACTTCAGAAAGTCGATCTTTTTTTTTGTACTTCAGTTATGTCATCTCTAAAACAAAAAAAAAATTGAGTTAGATGAGTTTTCAATTCCTAGTGTGAGTTGCCTGATGATTTTCTCCATCTTGGAAGAGATGTGTGGAAGGAAGTAATTTTTACTTTTCTTAGAAGATGTGATTAGTGAATTATATAAGGAAAAGTTTTGGTCTTTATCAGGTAACTCCTATGTTCCTGGAAGATAGCCCTTCCAGAATCAGGTTTAAAGAATAAGTTTTTAGAAACAGAGGCACTGATGGAGTTCTGAGGGCTTCTCACAGCCTCATCTGTAATTGGGACTTCTAAAAGCAGACTGTACTTCATAAGGCTGATTTGAGATTTTTAAAAAATAGTATGTTCAAAAAACTTGAACTATTGCCTGGTACATAGCCCCCAGTAAATATTGGTCATCATTCCTATCCTCATTATCACCTGAGTATCATATAACGCTGATCTCTGAATGGCCTCTACAGTCTTTGAAAATAAATACACAACTCCATGCTGTTTGATGCCTACCTGTCTTTGGTCATACACTCCATGTCCCCGACCTATGGCCAGCCTGGTTCAGTGGGTAATCAGTACTAGTCTCATTGGAAAGTGGCATTAGAGGAAAAACTTGAAGAAAAAAGTAACCACGTAGACATCAGTTGGGAAGCAGTGATGGTGGTGGTGGTAGTGTTTCAAACAAAAGAAATTGCCAGTGCAAAGGCCCTAAAAAAGGAGTTTTATTGGTGTATTCAAGGAACAATAGAAAGTCCAATGAGACAAGTTGAATGATCAGAGTATGAAGGAGAGCTAAAGATATAAGGCTGACTGGGCACAGTGGCTCACACTTGTAATCCCAGCACTTTGGGAGGCTGAGGCATGTGAATCACGAGGTCAGGAGTTCAAGACCAGCCTGACCAAGATGGTGGAACCCTATCTCTACTAAATCTACAAAAGTTAGCTGAGCACAGTGGCAGGTACCTGTAATCCCAGCTACTAGGCGGCTGAGGCAGGAGAATCACTCTGTCTCAAGAAAAAAAAAAAAAGGCCAAGGTGGTGACAAGTTCCAGTTGGTATAGAAATGAAAGCCACTGTGCCCACTTTATCCTTTACTCTGAGTAAAGCTGGGAGCCATAGTAGAGTTTCGAGCAGAAGGGTGACCTGACTGATGCTGTATTGGGAATGGAAGACTGAAGGAAGGCAAGAGTGAAATCAGGGGACCAGGTAGGAGGACTCTGTCTTAATTCAAGAGAGGAGTGATGGGGGTTTGCAGGGAGGTGGTGAGACATGGTCACATTCTGGATACATTTTGAATAAAGGACAGGTAGAACATTGTGACAGGATGAATGTAAGATTTCAGAGAAAGAGAGGAAACAAAACTGAATTCAGTAGTTTTGGTCTAGATTTGGGAAACAATGAAGTTGTCACTGTATAGGAGAAGCTGTGGTAAGACAGGTTTTAAGAGAAAGATTTGGTCACCATTGAATACTACGCAGCCACAAAAAGGAAGGAGATCATGTTCTTTGCAGGGACATGGATGGTGCTGGATGCCATTATCCTTAGCAACTAATGCAGAAACAGAAAACCAAATACTGTATGTTCTCACTTACAAATGGGAACTAAATGATGAGAACACATGGACACAGTAGGGGAAACAACACACACAGGGGCCTGTCAGAGGGTGGGGGGTGGGAGGAGGGAGAGGATCAGGAAGAATAGTTTGTAGATCCTGGGATTAATACCTGGATGATGGGATGGATGATCTGTGTAGCAAAACACCTTGGCACACATTTACCTAACAAAACTTCATGTCCTGTACATGTATCCCTGAGCTTAAGAGCTGGAAATTAAAAAAAAAAAAAAAAGAGAGAAAAATTGAAAGTTCAGTTTTTATGTTTTTTGTTTATTTTTATTGTACTTTAGGTTCTGGGGTACATGTGCAGATCATACAGGATTGTTGCATAGGTATACACATGGCAATGTGGTTTGCTGCCTCCATTCCCCTGTCACCTACATCTAGCAGTCCGCCCCAGGTTATCCCTCCCTCACCTCCCCACCCCCCTGCTGTCCCTCCCTGGGCCCCCAACAACAGACCCCAGTGTGTGATGCTCCCCTCCCTGTGTCCATGTGTTCTCAGTGTTCATCACCCACCTGTGAACGAGAACATGCAATGTTTGATTTTCTGTTCTTGTGTCAGTTTTCTGAGAATGATGGTTTCCAGATTAATCCATGTCCCTACAAAGGACAGAAACTCATCTTTTTTTATGGCTGCATAGTATTCCATGGTATATATGTGCCACATTTTCCTTGACCAGTCTATCGTAGATGGGCATTTGGGTTGGTTCCAGGTCTTTGCTATTGTAAATAGTGCTGCTATAAACATACATGTGCATATGTCTTTATAATAGAATGATTTATAATCCTTTGAGTATATACCCAATAATGGGATTGCTGGGTCAAATGGAATTTCTATTTCTAGGTCCTTGAGGAATCACCACACTGTCTTCCACAATGGTTGAACTAGTTTACACTCCCACCAACAGTGTAAAAGTGTTCCTATTTCTCCACATCCTCTCCAGCATTTGTTGTCTCCAGATTTTTTAATGATCGCCATTCTTACTGGCATGAGGTTGTATGTCAATGTGATTTTGATTTGCATTTCTCTAACGATCAGTGACAATGAGCATTTTTTCATGTCTGTTGGCCTCATATATGTCTTCTTTTGAAAAGTGTTCACATCCTTCGCCCACTTTTGGATGGGTTTGCTTCTTATAAATCTGTTTTAGTTCTTTGTAGATTCTTGATATTAGCTCTTTGTCAGATGGGTAGATTGCAAAAATTTTTTCCCATTCTATTGGTTGCTGGTTCACTCTAATGATTGTTTCTTTTGCTGTACAGAAGCTCTGGAATTTAATTAGATCCCATCTGTCTATTTTGGCTTTTGTTGCCAATGCTTTGGTGTTTTAATCATGAAGTTCTTGCCTATGCCTATGTCCTGAATGGTTTTGCCTAGGTTTTCGTCTAGTGTTTTTATGGTGTTAGGTCTTATGTTTAAATCTTTAATCCATCTGGAGTTAATTTTAGTGTAAGGTGTCAAGAAGGGGTCCAGTTTCTGCTTTCTGCACACTGCTTTGTAGTTATCCAAACACCATTTATTAAACAGGGAATCCTTTCCTCATTGCTTGTTTTTCTCAGGTTTGTCAAAGATCAGATGGTTGTAGATGTGTAAGTAACTAATTTTTCTAAGAGACAGAGTGTCATTGCCCTGGCTGACCTCAAACTCCTGGGCTCTAGTGATCCCTGTATTTTGCTGGAACTACAGGCATACCACTGCACCCAGTTCAGTTTTAGCTACTATTGATGATCCTTGCCTGCTACAATTATTGCTATGCCAATTGTGACCTTATATTTCCATTATTCCTTCTGCATTCATTGGAATTCTACTGTATAGATCTGTATCTTATTTTTTATTCAAATATATATTTATATCAATATAAACTAATGGGTATTTATTTTATGCCATGGATCCTACTTAATTTATTGCTCAAAGTTTCCCAAATCTGACTATGGGAAATTCTTTCAACTTAGTTCCTGTGTCCTTTCAAAGTGCGTCAGTTTTTTTTTTTAGATCACATTTTAATTTTCTGGCACTGTAAGAGTTTCCAGATTCATCTCACACTTTCCATGCCTCAATCCCAGAATCAGACATTTTCCCAAGGAACCTAGTATCATTTATTGGAGAATCATAATAAGAAACAAAGATATGAAGACTGGCTACAGTGTGTCATTTCATCTATGCTCTTTCAGTGATTAGAGCTAGGAATTATGTGTGTAACTGTGTGTTAGCATGGTTTTTCAGAGCAACATAGGGGTGTGTGTGTGTGTGTGTAGGTATATACACACAGAGAAAGTGACAGAGTATAAGAGATTTATTATAAAGAATTGGCTCATAAAACTGTGGGGTCTGATAAGTTTGAAATCCTCAGGGTAGTCTAAACAGACTGGGACCTGCAAAGAGTAAATGTTGCAGCTTATGTCCAAAGGCAGTGTGTACGCAGAATTTCTTCTCCCTTGGGGGCCTCATTGATTTGTCTTAATGCCTTCAACTGAGTATGTTGTGCATACCCAGTTTATGGTGGGTAACTGGCTTCACTCAAAGTCTATTGATTTAATAATTAATCGCATCTAAAAAATGAAAATGTCTCCACAGCAACATCTAGATTGGTATTTGATCAAATACCTGGACACTATAACCTAGTCAAGTTGACACATGAAATTAAGCATCATAGTATACTAAGCACATAGCACCACATCCACATCTATCAGTCAATCCTTCCCCCTTTCAAAAACCACCTCATTAAGATAGTTCTTTGAACCCACGTAATTTTTTTTCCCTTTCCATAATGTGCTTTTTCAGTTTTCCAAGATTAGTCCTTGTTTTCTTCCATGCCTAACAAACTCCTTTACAACTCTGGGTCATTTTTACTTCATATTTTCTGTTTCTACTGTATGGCTAGTAATGAGTAAAAATTAGTTCCTTGTATCAAATAAAACTTCCTGCTATTAGTTCTCTGGAAAACTACTTGGGAAGCGTCTTACTTATTTCTTATAAAGTCCCTACCTGTTTTTTACAGCAATGTTATAGAAATTTTCATAAACCAAATTTCCGATATCATCACTTTCTTTATCCCTCTTTGAGGTGTAAGATGTGCCATCATCTCTTGATCAAAATCAGTTAAGAACCACTAATTAATATTTGGACTCCTCCTGACCCTGGCATTCAACTTCTTACATGACCATTACCAAACTAGTATCAGTCATCTGGTACATAATATGTCCTACCTTTTAGAAATATGCTTATGCTGATCTCCATTAGAAAGTAAGCTGTCTGTCTTGTTTGTGCAAGATTTGCATCACAGTTGTACTACTTAAATTCCTTTAGAGTGTAGTGTTTCACACAGTATCATTGCAAAACAACAGGTCTCAGCACAATAAATTAATGTGTGGAGGGCTAAAAGAAAACTGAAAAATAAATGTTACCAGCAAATTTCTGATAGTATACCATGAATTCATGTTTAGTTAGCTCTTATTAAATGCCCTAAATATTCTCTGAAAATAAAGAGCTGAATTTCAGCTTAAGCTGTCATACTACGTCAGAGAAATTTAGAGTTAAACACACCATGAAAAATGTTTATTTTGAATAGCAAAAGAGAAAGTATAAATTTTATTGAAAGAGAGAGAGAAATTTAAGATCTAGATGACTTAACCTTACTTTAAAAAAATATGTAAAGGGACAAAGGGGGGAAAACAGAAGTGGTCTTTTATAATAATGCTGCTGACTCAGCCTTCCAAATAAAAACATCAATGATACTGGTATAACAAAATAGAATCTAGCCTAACAGAATTCTAAAGGTGTAAATGAAGTTGACCTTTAAAAGAAAACCAGTAAAATAAGAAGAAAGTCAAAGAACCTTAACAAACACCAGTGTCTTCTTTTAAATCATGACAGATGTGTTCCCAAGAGATGATTCATCAACATGAGACTACCAACAGAAGTTCATAGCCAGGACCTAATGTTCTGGATAAACCCACAGGATTACACTGAGAAGTGAGTAAAAGGAATTTACTGCCTATGGCTTCTTCTCCCCCATTCCCTGGCCCAAAATAGTAGTCTCACATAATTTTAATGGAACCTTAAAATTCTTTAAGTTAAAATTTAAATTCATATAAAACTTCCTATCATATTTCTTTAGAATTTCATAGAATTCTTCTATTAATCTATTCCCAAGTGAGAACCACAATGTCACTTTTAATCTTGAATTTCCCATGAGGTAATAAATAAGTTGAGAACATTGAACAGTCTTCTTTTTTTGCCCTAGTTATGAAATTAAAGCACAGGGTATAATCTTAGCTGCTGTTCTTTCATTATTTGGGAACTCTGCTCTTGGAAAAAGCCTTTTGTGCCAGGGAACATATTCCCAATTATTCCATAGAATAATTTGATGTCACAGTTAGCCAGGGATAATTTCTTATAGTCATGATTTGATCAGATGATAATTCACTGAATTAGCCTAATTAGACTTTATCTCACTTTGTCGTTTGTCTTTGAACAGAGGTGATTAAAGTAATACACATTCACTTATAATTTTTTTAAGCCACCAAGTTAAAATTAGTTTTAAAATAATCTCTTAGCCAGATTATTTTTCTTATTTGGTAACCAGACAGAAGCACTAAAAGACAATCTGTTAACCAGACAGAAACTTCTTTTTTGATTACAAATACAGTTTACCTTGATGATGGAGATTAAAATGTAAGTGGAGATTACTGAAATCTTGACTGTAATTTAATTTTGATAATTAAATCCCAAGCCATGGATCACTTTTTTATATTCAGGAAACATGAAAAAGAGCTTGGCTCATTTTGTTGTGCCCAAACGTAAGAAAGCAGTGGAAACAGAAAACGACAAAATGATGCAGGTGAGGTATGTCAAATACACATAGGAGCCAACTAAAAGAGATCCTAATGACTAAAGCTGGCACAATTTGAACAGAATAGACAACATTATATTAGGTCACAAAATAAGTATCTATGAGTCTACAGTGATAGAATAATCAAATTAGAGAATAAGCAAGTCTTGCCTGCAAAAAAATTATAAATAAATTGAAAGTCTTTAATAATGCAGTTAAGCCTTCACTCAAAGATGTGGAAGATAATTCCCTACACCTCCAGTCTTTCTGCATAAGCTGTATATAGAGTAACTTGTTTCCACGGGTCAATATGGAAAAGGGAGAAAGAAGAAGTAACGTTACAATGGAAAATTTTAACATGCACTGCCTCGTCAAACTACTGCATGTCAAGCTTATTTCTGTGGTCTTTCTCCCCCAGACCCATAGCCCCAGTGGAATCCAAAAAAAAAAAAAAAAAAAAAAAAAATCAACAAATTGAGCGACATTCTTACCAGTACTCCTAAAAACTGTCAAGCCATCAAAAATAAGGAAAGTCTGAGGAACTATCAGAGCCAAGAAGAGCCAAAGGAGACATGAAAACTAAATATAATGTATCCAGAATGGTATCCTGGAAAAGAAGAAGGACATTAACTAAAATCTAAGAAAATCTGAATGAGGAACAACTTTTAGTTAATAATTATGCCTTCATATTGATTCATTATTTGTGACAAGTATATCATACAATGTAAGATGTTAAAAATAGGAGAAATTGAGTGTAGTATACATTGAACCTCTATGCTACCCTTGAAACTTTTCCATAAATCTAGTCGTATTCTGAAATTTAAAAAGTGTGTTTCTTTTTAAAAGCAAAATGTCATGTTTAATTTTGGATACATCTGAATGGGATACTTATATGCTGCAGCATAGTCATCAAATATAATACATTTTGAAAGAAGATTCCACATACTTTTCAGATGCATCAGCCTTAACCACAGGGTGGATAAAGAATAATGATGGGATAGATATCTCCAGAAGGTTGTTAACACTGCAAAACATTTCCTCAAGAAATCTGCAGTTTGATCATTCACAGCTCAGTAGCAACTTCAAATCTTATGATAATACAGGCTGCCTATTAATTTAATAATAAAAGCAAATCTCCTGCAAATCTTAATCTTGGACCATCTTTTCATCATCACCATGCCTTCCGAGTAAATGGGCCATTTAGTTATTTCCCCACTCCCTTGTATCTTTCACACAGTTGAATACAAGTCCAGTCACCAATTCCATTAGCATGACAGGATCAGAATCAGCATTTCAACATTTGTTTGTACGATCAAAGCCTTAAACTGGAAGAACTGCAGGTTCCATATGAAACTAATAACCCCTTGAAGGAGCTGCTGGAAAGATCTGATCCAATTATAACAGAAGTCAAATTCCCGGGTTTTCACAGTAGCTAGATTGTCATTCAAATAGAGGAGCCAAATAAAACCCTCTTGCCTTGGCAACACCATCACTTGGATGCCTGTCATTTACTTTGAGACAGCATGGACTATTGAACTTCTTGAAGATTTTGGGACTGCACTAACAAAATAGTTTTAGTAGCACTTATGAGGATTGGGACTACAAAAAAAGACTGTATTTAAAACTGGAAAGCAGTTTTATTTAACCCCGAACAATGCATATTCCAGATACTTTTTATAATATTAACTCAGTCAAGGAAACATAAAGGCAGTCTGTATGTTTACTAGTCTTTTTCATTATTATTTAGAATGCAATGGGAAAGCAAAAAATCATTACTCATCACAGACCGGCCAATGAGAAAATGCTTTTCTGGAGAGCAAACTGTGTGTCATTTGCTGGGGTGGGCAGGGGAAATGTATGTATAAACACACACACACACACTATATATATATAAATTCTGTAAAGTTTTCTCAGTTGATGGGACTATGCACAAAACAAAAAGCAAATGTAGGTTTCAAACAATTCAGAAACATTGTGGAAAGATTCAGATATTGCATTTAGACATAGATGCACCGTTTTCCAGTTTCACCTCTTTCACTGTCCTAATTTTTATTTGTAGAAATAGACTTTTCCCTCTGGGTTCTCCTCTGTCACCAAAACTAACTGTTACTTTTCTATCTTTGGATGTAAATTATGTGTCTCGCCTTCTCTACTTTGAAGTATAGGTAGTATATTATACCCATAAAATCTTTTCTTAGTTCAATTAGAAATATGAAGAAGAAATTAGAGAATGGACATTATATTTACAGTTATGGAACACAGGAGTCTCAAAGTTTTTGGAAGTCCCCAGAAGTCCTGAAAGGCATTGACTGACATTTATCAAAAATTATATTACCTTTTGAGAAGTAGTTCATTTTTTTATTAAAAGCCCTAGAGCCAAACTAAAGAAAGCCAATACCTTGATTAACATAGAATGGATCTTAACATGTGCGTATGTTTTCTTTTGTACAAAACAAGGGCATATCGGTCAGAAGTGAAATTTTGAAGTTACATCCCAGAGTGTGAACTAGGATACTACATTCCTGCATGTTTCATTTTAACAAAGACATATTTTCCTCACTTTCTCCCTCCTTCTGATTTACATTTTTCACCAATATTTGTGGGGAAATGAATCTGGTTTTCTAGTTTACATTATTGCAGATAATCTATGACAACCTCTCTTCCAGCTTATTTGCCTAAGTTAAGGAATGGAAGGTGAGTGTAAGTGAAGGATATGAACACAAAAATGAAGGAAATAGAGACACTGGAGACAAGGCTCACATTTGACAAATGTGGTCTAATTTTGTTGACTCCCAATGTAGCAGAAAGAGCTGGGACAACAAGCAAAATGACTGAAGATTTACTTCAAAGTGCCACTGGCAGCCTGGAAGTTATCATTTTTAAGAATATCCTCAGTTGGAAATTTATCATTCCATTTCTTTCAAGTGGAAATTTTGGTATTCAATTTCTTTCTATTCTCTGACTTCTTGTTACTTGATTCAGGTGATAAATGTGCAGATTTACTACATGGGTATATTGCATGATGCTGAGGTTTGTGGTATTGATTCTGTCACCAAGGTAGTCAGCATATTACCCAATAGGTAGTTTTTCAACCCCATTTCCACTCCCTCACTCCTTCTCCCCTCTAGTAGTCCCTAGTAATTTTTGTTCTCAAAAAGATGAAACCATGTGGTTTTGGTTATTGTAGCCTTGTAGAATAGTTGGAAGTTGGATATGGTGATGCTTTCAGCTTTGTTCTTTTTGCTTAGGATTGTTTTGGCTATTTGGGCTCTTTTTTGTTTCCACATGAATTTTAGAATAGTTTTTTTATGGTTCTGTAACTGTTCTCATAAAGATAAGAAAAATAATTTATGGCCGTGTGTACTCAATGTTAACCTCCTACTTATAAGTGTGAACAAGCAGTATTGGTTGGGTTTTCTGTTCCTACATTAATTTGCTCAGCATTATAACCTCCAGCTGCATCTAGGTTGCCATTTGTGTCATCTCTGATTTCTTTTAGCAGTGTTTTGTAGTTCTGCTTGTAGGGATCTTTCACCCTCTTTTATTCTTTTTCATGGCTGTGTAGTATTCCATGGTATATATTTGCTGCATTTGCTTTATCCAGTTCACCACTGATTGGCACCTAGGTTGAATCCACATATTTACTGCTGTAAATAGTACTGCAATGAACCTATGAGTACATACGTCATTTTGGTAGAACAATTTATTTTTCTTTGGGTGTATACCCAGTAAGGGGATCACTGGGTGGAATGGTAGTTCTTTTTTTTAAGTTCTTTAAGAAACCCCCAAATTGCTTTTTACAGTGGCTGAACTAACTTACATTTCCACCAACAGTGTTAAGCGTTATTTTTTTCTCTGCAGCCTTGCCAGCATCTGTGTGTGTGTTTAGTTTTTTTGTTTTTTGTTGTTGTTGTTATTGAGATGGAGAGTTTCTCTCTTGTTACCTAGGCTGGATCTTGGCTCACTGCAAACTCTGCCTACTGGGTTCCAGTGATTATCCAGCCCCAGCCTCTTGAGTGGCTGGGATTATAGGCGCCCACTATCTTGCCTAGCTAATTTTTGTATGTTTACTAGTGACAGCGTTTTACTACATTGGCCAGGCTGGTCTCAAACTTCTGACCTCAGGTGATCTACCCACCTCAGCCTCCCAAAGTGCTGGCATTAGAGGTGTGAACCACCACACCCGGCTGTGTGCTTAGTTTTCAATAACGGCCATTCTAACTGGTGTGAGATGGTATCTCATTGTGATTTTGATTTCCACTTCTCTCATGATTAGTCATGAACTTTTTTTAAAACATTTTTTGGCCACTTGTATGTTTTCTTTAAAGAAGTGTCTGTTCATGTCTTTTGCCCATTTTTTAATGTGTTTGGGTTTACTAGTTGATTTAAATTCCTTGTAGATTTTGGATATTAGAACTTTGATGCATAGTTTGTGAATATTTTCTCCCACTTTATAGGTTTCCTGTTTATTGATAATTTCTTTTGCTGTTCAGAAGCTCTTTAGTTTAATTAGATCCCACTTGTCAATTTTGGCTTTTAATGATTTAGTCAAAAATAGCATTTTATAGGTTTTCTTCTAGGATTTTTATAGATTGAGGTCTTACATTTAAATCTTTAATCCATCTTGAGTTAATTTTGCATATGGTAAGAGGTAAGGGTCAAGTTTTATTCTTCTGCATTAAATAGCCAGTTATCACAGCACTATTTATTAAATAAGGAGTCTTTTCCTTACTGTTTTTGTCAGCTTTGTTGTAGATCAGTTGTTTATAGGTGGGTGGCTTTATTTCTGTGTTCCCTACTCTGCTTCATTGGTTTGTGTGTCTGTTTTTACACCAGGACCATGCGGTTTTGGTTACTGTAGCCTCATAGGATAGTTTGAAGTTTGGTAGTGTGTTGCCTTCATCTTTGTTATTTTGCTTAGGATTGTTTTAGCTCTTTGGGCTTTTTTGGTTCCATATGAATTTTAGAACAGTTTTTTCTAGTTCTGTGAAAAATGACACTAGTAGTTTAGTAGGAATTCGGTTGAATCTATAAATTGCTTTGGGCAGTATGGCCATTTTAACAATGTTGATTCTTCCAATCCAGGAGCATGGAATATTCTTGCATTTATTTGTGTCATCTCTGATTTCTTTCAGCAGTGTTTTGTAGTTCTCCTTATAGGGATGTTTCACCCTCTTGGTTAAGTGTATTCCTAGGTATTTTGTGTGTCTATAAGGGAGGTAATTGTAAGTGGGATTGCATTCTTGATTTGACTATTAGCCTGAACACTACTGGTATATAGGAATGCTTCTGATTTTTGTACATTTATTTTGTATCCTGAAACTTTACTGAAGTAATTTATCTGTTTAGGAGCCTTCTGGTGGAGTCTTTAGGGTTTCCTAGGTATAGAATCATATAATCATTAAAGACAGCTAGTTTGACTTATTTTCCTATTTGAATGTATACTGTCATTATTTTTTAATTTAGGCTCTGAAATATGGTTGTTTTAAGCAAATGTCTTTGATGTATACAGTTTTAAGTCCCTAAATTATTATTCCTTTAATTTAGAAATAATTACAGAACAGAATTTTTTCCAGAGATACAACATTCATTCCTCAGTTAATTTCTCATTACTTCAAGGAGCACGAATTGCTTTTTCTATTTAAGGCACTATAAGGTACAAAAGATTAATAAAATTCAGACTCATTCCTTAAGTAGCTGAGAATTGCTGGCAGAATCAGGGGAAAAAAAAACAGTAAAAATCAAACAAGAACTAGTGTGATAAATTGCAGTGTGCTAGTATCATTAAATGCTCTACTGTCTATGGGAAGGGGGAATCCCTGGTTCGTGGTATTTGTCAATTTCCATGGTATAAATATTACCACTGTGGTCAATTACAAGACACTAGTGTGCTATCACTGAATCTGGAATTGAGATGAGATGCATATAATTGGCTCTTGCCAGCTGGTTCAGCACATCACTGCATTAGAAAAGAGCTATGCCTTAATACTACAGGTATACAGCATAGGTGGTCGGAAGAGAGACATTTGACTCTGTGATAGGTCAGGAGAAGATGACAGAATAGGGAATCTTTGGGTTGATATTTAAAGGACAAGTAGACATCAGTCAAGTGGACAAAGCAGAGGAAATAGCATTTGCAAAGCGAGGAGGGATGACTTCTTTTAGAATAGACACCAGCAAAGATTTTCTTAAAAGACCAGAGAGTATAACAGAAAGCTTTGAGAGCCAAGAAAAAATTCTGGGTATTATGTAGGGACTCATATAACTATAAAGTATTACCATTTGAAAATGTAACAAACAGTTTGAGGGCTATAAAAAACAGGCAGCTGACTAGAATTGGCCCATGGATTGTAGCTAGCCTGACCTCTATTCTAGAAGAAGATACAGACTACAGGCAAATCACACTACAGCCTCTCTTCTGCAGAGTGGGTGTGTTTTTCTCATTCTCTTAAGATATAACAGAGCCAAAAAGTCCACTTACAGACTTCTGGAAATAGCAGTTTATTTGGCTTGACCTCATCCTTCCTGATCCAGCAGAACTAAGGAGTGTTAGTGAGCAACATCAAGTGAAAAAAATTCTCCTCATTCATTTTATGTACCAAAATACATACTGCTGCACATTAGATGCTATGGTATCTCCACCAAGTCAGGGAAGGAAGTGAAATTCAAAAATTATTTGAAGGCCAGTGCTTACAGACGTACTTAAGCCATCATTCTTACATAAAGTGCAGTAATAGGAATAATCAGATTTTTCAACAGGATTAACTTAGCTTGAAAATAGTTGTGTTTGGTAAAATTTTGGAACAGAGACATTCATTGACATTAAACTTTCTGTGATAGTCTTGGAAGATAATCTTTTCCTGGTTTTAGCTTTTAAAAAATATGCAAACACTTTACATGTATTACATTCTTAAAGGATCTGATTGCCTCTCTTTATAACTAAAAACATCTTGTGGTGCCAGGAAGTAAGGATGTACTCAGAAAAGGTTAGGCTTATGTCAAAAGGGCACAAGAGCCAAGCTGAAAATCTTCCCCAATGGCCAAAACTGGAATTATCTGGGCAAAAATAAGTGAAATATTATTGGATTATAACTATTATATAAAATAAATACCCCATAAAAATATCCAAAGCTAATCATAATGCAATGAATAAACGAAATAGAAGAGATAGTTCATTCTTGCAGAAGAATTCCAATTATAATTGTAGAAGGGATGAGGCCATTGTAATGATCACCATTAGAACACGATAATTATTGCAAGCAAATTCTACCAATGAATGCTAAAATTAGTGAGCAAAAGCTTGGGGAAAAAGAGAGTATTTGCTTAGTGTCAAGGTATTATCTCAAAGTATAACCTTTGAAATTTAGGAATATCTACCCCCAAGATATTTCTAATTGCAAAGGAGACACCTGGCAGACAGCTTCTTAACCAAGTTATCAGGGTTAACATTGCTAGCGGTAAGTCATATCAATATATTGTACCCCTTCATATGATATTCTGAGATTACATTACTTCTGTTACTCTTGCCAAAATTTACAGCTTCAATCTAAGTATTAGAAAAAAAATGTCAAACAAAGCCAACTTAAGAAACATTCTACCTAACCAGTACTTTTCAAATTTGCCAAGCTCATGAAACATAAAGAATAAATAATAAGCTGACACGGATTGAAACAGACTTAGGAAACAAACTGCAATATGGTACCCAGGATTGGATCGTGAAACAAAAGAAGAATACTAGTAAAACAAACAACAACAACAAAATTGGCCTATACTATAAAGCCTGTAGTTTGCTTAATGCATTTTATCAATGCTAATTTCTTGGTTTTTTTAATTTGCTGTTGTTAATCAAGATTCATAATATATTAATCTTGATTAATATACTAAAATATTAATATAGGAAGTGTATACTAAAATTCTCTGTGCTATCATTGCACCTCTTCTATAAATAAAAAAAGATTTCAAAATCAAAGTTTAAAAAGAAAGGCTGAATTAACATTTTTCATTGATAGCATACTTTCTTTTCCTGGACCCAATATGGATTTTCACCATTTATTTTACTTCCTACAGGCCAGTAAGTGTCATAGCTTAATTACATAGGCAGTTATACTGGACTTGAATCCCTTCTTCGACCTGCGTAAAGTGGGGAGTAGAGCCTTTAATGTGCACAATGTACATCTAGGCTGACTAATTTTATAAAATCCCAGGAATTATCCAGGAAATGACATAACACTTTTATCTCCATTTTACATTCAGTGTTATTGAGGCACTAAAATACAAACTCCATTAGCACAGATTTTTGTCTTCTTTGTTTACTGTCATGTCTTTAGCATCTAACATATTTCATAGTATATGGTATGCATTCAATAAATATTTTGAAAGAAATGAATGGAGGAATCTTAAAAAGATTAAGCAACTTACCCACAGAGCTGGAAAACAGAAAGTTAGGTTTTTACCTAGAAACATCTGATCTCAGAAGACAAACTCTTACCCACTGTACTAGACAACATAGGTCTTAAGATTCTGAAAGAGTGGGAACAGATGCAATACATTTTTGTGGTCACTGCTCATTTATACTAGTCAATTCATAAAAGACATGAGAACCAGGAAATCTAAGGTGACTATTAGTCTGACTTCTGCAAAACTTGTTTTCTCTTCATTTGCTCAAGCAATTAAAAAGCGGACAAGATATTCTTAGCAAACCATGACTGCAAGTCAGAATGATACAAAAATGTATTCCTAGAAATGGCACACAAAGTACCACAGTGATATGGTATCCACTTTAAATAGTAGGAGGACATTGCTCATGGTTTGGCTAAGTTTAATTGACCTTCCATGAAGTAGTTTTGTGGAATTTTCCCCAAGTATTTGGCTGAGTTTATTTAAATTTCTCTCAAAGGTTAAAACTGAATAATATTTTCATTTCTTTACCACAGAACGTGACAATTAATTTAAATCACATCTCATATTTTAGCATTGTAGCACCTTTGGGACTAGACATTTTATTTCGGTGTTACTTTGGAAAAGAGTCTATTGCAAATTGAAGGCTTGGGTAATGTAGTTGGAAGAGCTCTGGGTTGAAAGTCAGAATAGAGTTCTAGGTCTGTCTCTACTATTAACTAGTTGTATGACTTCTAAAAGCAATTCAAAACATTTCTGAGACTTAGTTTATGCATCTCTAAAAAGGGAAAAATAATTATTGTCCATTTTACACAAATCTGTTTTTTAAATAAAATGGTAAATAGGCCAGGTGCAATGGCTCATGTCTGCCATCCCAGCACTTTGAGAAGCCAAGGTGGGCTGATTGCTTGAGGCCAGGAGTTTGAGACCAGCCTGGCCAACATGATGAAACTTCATCTCTACTGAAAATACAAAAATTAGCTGTAGGTGTTGGTGCATGCCTATAGTCCCAGCTACTCAGGAGGCTGATATGGGAGAATCACCTGAACCTGTGAGGCAGAAGTTACAGTCAGCCAAGATCATGTCACTGCACTCTAGCCTGGGGGACAAGGCAGGACACTGTCTCAAAAATAAAAGATAAAATATATGCAGCTATGTTTTCCAAGTTCTAAAGCATTATACCCAAGGCTGTTTTTTTTATTTTTAAGAACTCAGGAAAGTAGCATATTCATAAAAAGAAGTGTAAGTCCTTTTGTAAAACATCTTTTATGTTTTTATCCTGTGACTGATTTGCTTCATATACATTTTCCATTTTTATCTATTAAACTACTCAAATGTATTCTTTCTATGCTAAATTTTTATCATCAGTGTTTGCAATGTATGAATTTTCCAAAATTTTATATAATCTTGTAGCCCATGACTTTCTCAATAATTTTTAGTTAGAAATCCTAGCACAATATTTTTAATTAGAAGGCCTTTTTAAAAGAATATAGTCTTTTAAGTTTGTATGAAAGGCTATCTCTTAAAAAAGTACCATAGTGGGAGACTTTAACACTACACTGTCAATATTACATAGATCAACGAGATAGAAAATCAACAAGGATATCCAGGACTTGAACTCAGACCTGGAACTACTAGACTTAACAAATATTTACAGAACTCCCCTCCCACAAATCCACAAAACATACATTTTTCTCAGTATCACATTATACCTATTTTAAAAGTGACCACATAACTGGAAGTAAATCACTCCCCAGCAATTGCATAGCATTTCACAGGTTTAAATAAAATATTGGTTGGCTGCATATTTGTTATTTTCATCCCCTATTCCTTCCTGTCTCCATTGTTAAGCACAATTATTGGCATAAAAGAGTTTTTTAATACCCATTTTTAAACTGCTTTCTAGCCTGGGCAATAAAACAAGAATCCCATTCTCTCTCCCTCTTTCTCTTCCTCTTTCTTTCTCTCTTTCATTCTTTTTTCTTTCTTTCTTTTGCTGTTTCTTTCTTTCTCCTTTTCTCTCTTTTTCTAAAAATAAATAAATAAATATATAAATAAAAACATCAAGCTCCACTGGAGGAGGAGCAAAGCAGTGCAGCAGAGAAAGAGAGAAGAGAAGAAGCATCTGAACATTGAGGAGACAAGGCATCTGGACACTGGAGACTATGGTTGGAGAGGAGTTCAGCCGGGTGTGGTTGGACAGGAGTTTGGCTGGTGATGGCTGAACTCCAGAGGAAGATTATCTTCCCACTCCATTCCCTTTCCAGTTCCCCATCCCACTGAGAGCCACTTCTACCACTCAATAAAATCTCTGCATTCACCACCCTTCACATCTGTGTGATCTGATTCTTCCTGGATGCTGGACAAGAACCTGGGTACCAAGAGGGAAGGGTGTAAAAGGCTGTCACCCTGATCCTCTACTGATCTGGTTTAACATTTAGCCATCCACTGATGGAAAATACTAAAAGAGGACTGTTTGCAACATACACCCTCTGGGGCTCTAGAGGTCACAGGCAACCCCTGGACATTGTTGCAGGCAGGTATGGGGTTCATTCCTGCCAGAGACAAAGAGCACTTGCCCTGGCTCCTGCACCCACTTAACTGCATGCTCTCCTTTTTTAGAGTACATCGGCCAAGCAAACGAGCCTCCTCTGTCTCAAGTCCTGGGGCAGGGGTATTAAGGGAGCTCTTCCATCTCAGGGAGAGGGTCAAACTGTACCAAAAGCCCCATGTTCCTCAGATCTGTGACAATGACAGTCGCTAGGGCACTGAGGGGGCACCACACAGTTGTTACCAATACATTTGGGAGCCTAAAAAGTTCCCACTGGGTTCCCCTGAGCCCACTTGACCCTCCAGCTGTCCTGAGGTTTAGATGGCCTGGATCAAGAAGTTCTTGGGTAAAATGCACAAGAAACCAGGTCCTGTTGACAAGATGAAATCAGGAAAATTCTGAGTGTGTTCTGGAAGCCTTACAGCTACGTGGTCTTAAGGAGAAACTGTGAAGCAGTGTCTGGAGCCAGGGCAACCTCACCTCTGCCCCTGGACAGGACCCTCCACTCCTCAGCATCCCTACCTTAGAGAAGCTGGTTGGTAACAGACTGCCTCTGGGTTAAATGGAAGGCCTGGGAAAACCTGGAAAGGAATGAACCATCTAATGACGAGGACAGGACATTGCTGTGGATCCCAGCACCAGATCAGGAAGGAACCCTCAGGGGCTAGGATGAGCTGTCCTCAAAAAATACCCCACAGCCACAGCCCCCAGCTCTCTTTAAGGACTCACAAGGACTCCCATTTCCTTCCCAAGCACTTCTACCCCCCTCCCTCATCTCCTCAACAATCAGGGGAGGTATTTTTAGCCCCTTCAATTTTCCATTTCCTCCTCAGTAAAAAGATCCTTTCAGGTCAGAAAGGTCAAGTGACTTGTTCAAGGTCAAAGAGCTGGTACCTTGTTAAATCTGTGAAACCACCCTGGGCTCCAGGCTCTCTGCTTCCCCAGGGTGGCCTCCCAGCCCTGCCTGGACATGGCAGGGATTGTGTGTCTTAGGGCAATCATCCCCATCCAGCAAAGGGCCTCTTCTACCTCAAGGCTGCAGGCCCTCTGCCCTCTCCTCACCACCCTGCTCCAGGGTGGAGCTGTTGCCAACTGCCTGATTAATCCTTAATCTAATCAGTTTCAGTACTAGCAGAACTTGCCTTCCTCTGGGTGCTGGGATAATGCATTCAATATTCCTAATAACTTTATAGTCCTACTTAGTGTGACAAACTGGCTGAACACACCTGTTCTCCCATCTTCCCTAGTCGGTTTCATTCAAGCAACTTGCGCCTTATCTATTTCTCTTATTTTCATGTTCTGTTCTTTGACAGATCACAGAGCCAAATCACTTCTCTTTGGCTCCCTGTAAAACAAAATAGAATCTTCTCTTTGCAAGCCCTGTCTGCTCAGACACTCTGCACAAGCTCTTCCTGCTTTACCAGCCCAGACCTAATCCTTTAAGGTCTGCTCGAGAGAAGCTGTAGCAAGGCATAAGCAGCCTGCCTGCCCTAGCACTGTGCTCTCCTGTGAAAGTTGCTAGGGGCCCCCAACATCCTCCTGGGGGTCTAGCTTCACAGCCACCCCCTTGCGCTTACTGAGGATGTCAGCAGGGACAATGGGAGAAGGTGCCTTGGCAACTAGAAATGAGTGCCAGTTAGTACCGAGACAGAGAGCAGCAATGACGAGGGGTGAGAACGCACATGAAGGACAGCAGGAAGCAGGGCGTGGAGGTTGCAGCACAGGGTGGGTTGGAGGCTGCTTCTCTCCTACAGTCTTGGGAGAGCTGCTGGTCCCAGGCAGGAGCCCTGCAGCTTCTTCCAGCTCTGTGGGGCCCCAATTATGGCAACCCTGCACCTCACACACCGTGTTGCAGGGCCCACCTCACAGGCCAGGCAGCTCTGAGCAGTGTCCATGGATTCAGGCCACAGGGCCCACCCCCTAACTCCAAGACCCTACAGGCTCCCACAGGGTCACTGAAGTGACCATGTGGCCTCAGAAGAGCCAAGAGGTTTGGGGACAGGGCAAGACATGGAATCTAGACCAGAGCACAAGGTCACGTGGCAAAGCTAAAGTAGACTAAGCCAGAGCCTGCTGGGCACTCATCTGCAGTTCCTGAGCGCGTCCTGCGGGGCCAGGCACTGTACTTGTAAACAACAGTGGATCCTTCCAAGGATCTCCATCTCCAGGAGCCAGATTCAGGTGGCAAGGCACTGATCTGTAAATTCAGAGGACACAGCTACCCATGTAGGGACAGGTGGGCGAGGGAGGCTACACTAATGAGGTGACATTTGAGTTGCTCCTTCAAGGACAAGGCAGTGAAGGGCAGAGCAAACAGTATGTGCAAAGGGCTTGGTAGGGAGCTTGGGACATGGCTGTAGTTCGGAGGGCTGCCAGGTGGCTGATCACATGGCTAAGTACGGTGCCACATGGAGGGACCTGAATATGGGCTCAGGAGCACAGACTTGATCCATGGGCCATGAGAGTCACTGCAGGCTTTTTAAAGGGATGTTGCATGATCACATTCCTGTTTTTGAAATGAGATCCTCTGAGCTGGCCAGAGGATGGTTTGGAGAAAGAAAAACATGGTGGCCACAGTCACTGAATCCCAGGTGGCCAGAACTGTTCAGCCTCTCTCAGGAGTTTCTCTCTCTGCCTGCCTTAGGACTGCTCTTTTGGCTTTTCTAGTAAGAGTGTTTCGTGAATCCTTCCTGTCCTGAGGTCCCCAGGTAAGAAGGCATCACAGCCTCCTTGCTCCTTTGCAAGTTTCGAACCTGCTGCCTCCTTTGGGCTGTTTCACTAGCAACTGTCCGGGGCAGCTTTCCACCCCACAAGTCCTCCCCTCTGGACCCACGCTCCCCTCTCCTTCTGCAACTTTGGGTGGTGTAGGCCACCCTCTTCAGACCTGGAATGCTGGAGCAACATTTCAAAGTGCTGCTCTAATCTCAGTCAATAATGACAACTTTGTGGAAGGGGGGCAGGATGCAGGTACAGAGGCCCCCAGCTGCCCAGCCTGCAGATAAAGAGTGGTGGCTCCCGGAAGTCATCCGGTCGGTGACCAGTCTCCTGATATGGACACCAGAGCTCTGCCGGACTCAGCAGCACCCAGCCACGCTGCCCTTCACTTCCACAGAGCATCCGGATGCAGGGCATATAGTTTGGAAAAACTTATTCAATGTCAAAACTTTATATTTAGAAATGAAAAACATATCTTGCTTTTAAAATGCAAACTTCACAAAGTAAAGCTCGATACAATTTTCTTGGCCAGGGAGCTCAAAGAAGGTGTGAGGGATTCTCCTGGGGAGGGGTAGGTATGTGGAGGAGGCCTTTAGAGCTGGGCTACTGGAGTTTGTCCAAGAACAACAGAACTCAGAAAATGCAAATAATGGCATCAAAAGAGTGCATTGATTTTTAGAGCACAAAAATGAGAAGTCCTCCTTTCTATCCTTTGGAAAAAGCCAAATGGCTCTCTTCCTTCTAATCGCCCCTCCAGCTTGGCCTGAGTTTATTTCAAGCCTGGGCCTACCCTCGGGCCAATGATGGAGCTTCAGGAGTGGCAGGCCCAGGGACCAGGCAGGAGGCCTCATGGACCAGCCCTTTGGGGCACCACACTTCAAACCCTGCCTGCCTGCCAAGGGCACTTGTGGCTCATCTGAGAGACAAAGCATGCTGTCTGCCACAGCTAGCTGCCCAGCATCTAAGTGTGCTATCTCCTGACTGCCCCTCCCTACCCCAAAATCAGAAGATCTGACAGAGCAGTGAGTAGATGTCTCAGAAGGCTCATGGCTTGGGAAGCCATCAGGATGCCCTCTGCAGATGCTCTAATCCCACTCACAGGTGACGGGGTGTTTCCATCCTCACCAGCTTTGTTGCTCCGTGGTCTCTATCATCTGCTACCGTTGAGTGTATTGGGCTTCTACTTTGTGCCAGACAGTTGGCACACATTAATTACACTGCAACCACAAGCCTGATTACCATTTCCAGAGCTGTGGTGGACTCTACTGCCCAGGGCTACACAGTCCATCAAGAGCAATGAGCGTCTGAATGCAGGTGCCGCCTCCATGGCGCGTGTGTTGCTGCTGCTTACCTGACTTGCTCCTAGAGCCCTAAAGCTCCTGGGGGCTCTGAATAATTGCCCTGGAGTGACTTTGTGTCTAGGATGAGCCTGTCACTCAACTGAACTCCCACTCATGCCTGTGAAGTCTGGAGTGATTCTAATGATGTAGCTCCCATTCTACCACTCAAGGACTTCGATTCAAAATCCAAGACAAAAGCAAAAAACCACAAAAGAAAAAACAATAACACACACACACACACACACACACACACACACACACACACACACACACACACACAACATAAACCCAATACTCATTTACTCTTCTTCTTGATGGATAACACTCCACGGTCCCCGCAGTCTAAGCATAGAAGCAAATGTTGTTTGGCACAGGGGTTCTCCACTTGGATCCATTGATGATCTTTAGGGTGGCTTGTGAATGTCTTGCAGTTCTAAGCACAATGCTGTATGCGTGTGCATAGATGTATCTTCTGGGGCAAGCCCAAAGCTTTCATCAGATATGAAAAGAGATTGGTGAATCCCAAATAGTTAAGAACTACTAACAGGCTAAACAGTTTAAGAGACAGATGTGTGGCACAGTAGTATCCAGACTGAGAAAGAGCTGAGACAGTGCAGCAGCCTGCCCTGGGCCTCCAGCCTGGACTCCAAGTGACCAGATTCCTGGGTTTGGGATCCCTCAACAGTTTGGTTTTATGAAGTGTTCACGTACTTCGGAATGGTGTGGCTCGGCCAAGCTTGGCCCCATGCCTTTAGAAAACTGCTAATGAAACATTAAATAGTTGGAGAGGCCTAGCTTCATGCCAGAGCTCTTGGCCAAGAAGCGCCTGCTGTGTGGCCACAGGCCAGGGACTGCTGGGTCCCCAGAAAATGTAATAGGTGGTGACAGGGCAAGTCCTGGTGACAACAACTCACCCTGTTCACAAGGGCTCTAGGTTTTGGGATCCTCAGCTGGAGGACCACAGCCCTGGGCAGCAAGCCACTGCCCAGCTGAATCAATGTGCTGAATCAGCACATTCTCCAGGCCACAGGCCACAGGCCACAGACCGGGTTAGGCCTGCCCTAGGCCACTTGGGCAGCCAGATCACCTTTCTGTCCCCCAACCACAGAAAGAGAAAAATCATTCCTCTTCTTCACGGGCAGGTCTCTGTGTCCTCAGACTCGGAAAGGGAGCAGAAACAGCTTTGCTAGTGCTGCATGCAGAGAAAATCGGGCTGCAAATATTTCCATGTTTCCCAATGGAAATAGTTGCTCCCCAATTCAGAAGGCTTGGACAGATATGTGTTGCTGAAAGATACATAGCTTGGTGCAGATAGAACCCTAGAAAATAACCCAGCACACTAAAAGACCATTAGAGTGTCATACCCAGGGGCTGAGGCTGTACAAAAGACACCACACACGTATACTTCCTGCATCAGCTGAACTGTTTCAGCAGGCCAGGGCAAGCCCCTGCTGAGGTTCAGCTTCAGGAGTGCAGACCATGGGGACAGGCCCTAGGCTCCAGTGAGCCAGACTGGAATCTACTCACTGTGAGATCTTGACAAATTAATCTGAACACTGGGGACTCTGGTACTGGATCCTGGCCTGTAAGGGTTAAATAAGATGACGTGTGTTTGTGCCTAGCACCTTCTAAATTCTCAACCAAAGGCAGATCATGGTATGAGCAACTGCTCATGTGGCTCAGATTTGTACTAATGTCAATGCAAAAGAGAAAGTCGGAGGTTCAGCTACCTTTTCTCAGATCATAGGGCTCAGTGATGCACTTAGAGGTGCTGTGGGTTGAAAGGAATACATGGGAAGCCTTAGACTGGAAAAAAGAAACAGCTCTAGCCTGGAAAAATCTGCTTTCTCCCGGACAGTTCCAGCAGCCACTTGCTCTTCCAGAGGCTCAGAGGGATCCAACTTGATTTCCCTGTAACTATAGCCTCTGGCCACTGGGGGCACACTGAGTCCCTCTGTATTCAGGGTCACAGAAAAGAAAAAAAAAAAGGCCTCTTTCCCTTTATACGTTTAATAAAATAAGGCTGGTCACTTTGGAAGGCCAAGGCAGATGGATCACATGAAGCCAGGAGTTTGAGACCACTTTGGTCAACATGGCCAAATCCGATCTGTACTAAAAATACAAAAATTAGCTGAGTGGGGTGGTGCACACCTGTGGTCCCAGCTACTTGGGAGGCTGAGGCAGGGGTATCTCTTGAACTCAGAAGGCAGAGGTTGCAATGAGCCAAGATCATGCCACTGTGCTTCAGCCTGGGCAACAAAGAGAGACTCTGTCTTGAAATTAAAAAGAAAAAAAAAAAAACCTAGAGAAAATGAAATAAGGCTGGAGTGCTGGCACAGTGGCTCCTGCCTGTAGTCCTAGCTATGCTGAAGGCTGAGGCAGGAAATCACTTGAGTCTGGGAGTTTGAGGCTGCAGTGAGCTATGATTGTGCCGCTACACTCCAGCCTGGGCAACAGAGTGAGATCCTGTCTCTATTAAAAAATAAATAAATAAATAAATACGGCTGGGAATTTTCATATGAAAATTTCACTAGGAAACTAAGAAGAACAAATACAAACAAAAACTCAGGCGAGTTGACAGTGAAGACTTTGGATCCTAATTGAACTAAAGCCTAGTCTTACATTGGCTTGGTAGAGATAGCTTATGGTACCTCTGGCCAAGTTAGAGATGGGAAACCAAGTCATTCTGATTTCTCACCGAGACTCACTGGGTTGGTATTACTTCTTGTGTTTTCTCCAAGGGCAGGCTCTAGCTCCTGATCCTGAGAGCCCTGGGTAAGGAAGACTCTTCCTGACAGAGATGTCTGCTCCCCATCCCTCTGCACCTGGAGCCATTCCTACTTGATGCCATTCTCTTCCCCACTGCACTTTTGAAGACCCCTTTGGATGGGCCCAGGGAGGAGGCCTTCCAGAACCCCATCCAGGGTTTACAGTCTGAAAACACTTCACGTTCACATTCTCAGTAACTGGGATGACATCATTTCCATTAAGGAGAGAAGGTGTCCATTCTCTCCAGGCAGCAGGGGATTTTATAATCAACTACATCATTTAATATTTAAAGGTATACTTGGGGGGTGGCTCAAATTTATCCTACATTTTTCCTTGAAAGTCGAGCATGAAGAAATGGAGCAATTTTTATTTTATTTGTCACACTTATCTTTTTCAAGCTCTTGGATTATAAATCCTGCATTTATCATGGCTGTGTCCAAGTTCCTCCTGTGGGCCAGGGACCAGCTCCTGCATCCACACCAGAGAGAAGCCACATCAGGAGTAGAAGGAGAGCCATGTGAAAGTACAGACAACGGGCCTCCCACCTAGCCCATGCTGGTTCACCTGGCACCTTGGAAAATTGTGGAGGCCAGTGTCCCTCCTTTTCCTTTTTTTTTTTTTTTTTTAAGAGACAGGGTCTTGTTTTGTTGCCCAGGCTGCAGTGCAGTGGCACAATCATAACTCACTGCAGCCTCGACTTCCTGAGCTCAACGGATCCTCCCGCATTAGCCTGTGGCTGGGACCACATGCACATGACACAGGTAATTTTTTCATATTATTTTTTGTGGAGGTGGGATCTGGCTATGTTGCTCTGGCTGGTCTTGAACTCCTGGCCTCCAGTGATCCTCCCACCTCAGCCTCCCAAAGTGCTGGGATTACAGATGTGAGCCTCCATGCCCAATCCCCAGTGTCTCTTTTCAGCCCAATTCAGACATGTAAACCCTTTCCTGAATTTTAATTCCCTAAAATAAGCAATTGTGATCTTGAAAACCAGTACCCAACAAGGCTTTAAATCAGAGAGGATAGAGAACCAGCATCCACAGAGCCTCTGTGTTAGGCATTTGATAAACGTCACTTAATCTCTACAACAACCCTGCACAGTTAAGTATTTGTATCCTCTTTTGCAGACTAGAAACAGAGGCTCAGAGAAGTTCTATGGCTTGCCCCCAACTATACAGCTAGCAAGAGGTGGGGGTAAGCTTTGGGCTGTCAGGCCACACTTGCCCAAAGTTACACAGCTAGTTGATGGCAGAGCCAGAAAATGAGAAGGGCTCCACAGTCAGCAGTGTGTGCTCTAGCCCCACTACTGGCCACTGCCTTCCCTAGAGGAGGAGGTGGTGGAGGGCCAGCCAGCAGGGTATGAGCCCATGGTCCAGGCCTAGAGCTAGCAGTCATTCACACACCACTCTCCCCTCCTCTGCTTGGCTAGTAATCAGAGGCCTCCTCAATGCAGCCTGCATTTTCTACTTGGTCTGCAGTTTGCCAGCCAGCTTCTATGGTAACACAGTGGTCTGGAGACCTTGCCTCGCCTAGTGAACCCAGGTTTCTGTGGGAGATGGAAGCTGCAGCCTTAGCTTCCAGCTATGAGGCAAGACAGTGCACTTTCAAGGGCTGTTGACTTAGAAGCACCTCCCAGGGTGAGGTCTGACTGAGGGGCATGTGTTGGTATAAGGGCTTGAAGTACACGACACTACTTTGCTAAGCTAATACTAGAGGGTTAATAGTAATCAACAGTCTACACAATGTAAGGACACACATTCTTACAAACATAAGGGTTGGTCTGGGAATTTCAGCAAAATTACAAAGGCCAGATGGATAAAAATAAAAGCTTCCTAGCTGCCACATTTCTGCTGAACACATCCATGTGGGATGGGACCAGCCCTGAGAACATTCTACCAACATGCTCTCCTCCCCCAGGTGAAGGCCATGGGGCAAGTTCTCAGGTACAATCCTCTGCCTCCCATTTAGGGACCAGCAACATTTCTCCAGCCCAAGTTCAGGTCCTGCTGCATGTAGAGTAATGCAGAGACCTTTTTAAACACAAGCATCTTGGAGACATATAATCGCCCAGTGACAAATCCTCTCTAAAGAATAATGAGAAAAATAGCTCAGGAAGAAATGAAAAGTATGCTTTGAGCTTGCGCCCAGACACAATGATTTCTCAGAAATCCACCCCCGGCCAATGGATACATGCTAGGAGCTGGCAAATCAGATGCTTTTTCTTCCCAGCAGCTGACAAGGTCTGCTTAGGTGCCCAGACAGGTGGAAAGCTAGCAGGATCTCTGTAGCTTCCTGGAAGGAAGAGGCTATGGTGCTAAATTTCCCTAATGAGCTCATAACTTTCCAAAAAAAAATGGAAAAATGAAGTTACTGTGGATGCACAAAGGCTAATTATCAGATGGAAGTAGTTATAATGGTAGCTATGGAAAGACTAAATAGATGGCTCAGCAGAAATAATTCTGACATTTACATTTCTCTCTTATGTTTAACATCATGGAGGAATTTATGATAGGTCAATGTCTGGAAAAAATGTTGACTTTAAAATTATAAGAATTCTTCAGCTTATCTGACAAAAATACCATCTGGTTTTCTTCACCTCCGAACTAGGTTTGCAAACTAGACAACCAGATTGTGCTGAGATACTCCACTAAGTTCCAAAAGGCAGGATTGAAGAGATGCGAAATGCAGAGTTTAACACAAGACTGTCCAGCAGAACTCCTGGCAAACACGGGGATGTCCTCCGCCCAAGCTGTCCAGCATGGCAGCCACCAGCCACATGGCGGCTGAGCACCTGATATGCAGCCAGTGTCACTGAGGAACTGAAATTTACATTTTGTTTATTTTGATTAATTTAAATTTAAATAGCCACACTTGGCTACTGGCTAGTGGATTCCATAGCCCAGGTTTAGAAGGCAAACAGCTGTCTTATACCAATGCTCAGAGTGGGTGTTCTTTAAGAATTCACTGTGAAAAGGTACTTCCTTCCCTTAACCTGAAAAGAAATACTTTTCATTAAACCCCAGCTCACCTTCCATCTTCACATCTTGTCTTTGCCCCCACTTCAAGCGCTGGGAAGGAGCAGCCTACACCTTGCTGTTTTCTCCTCTCTGCCTCCCCCCCCACTCTCGTGGCTCCTGCCCATGACTTCAAGAAAACTGCTCATCCAGCGTCCTCGGCTTGACCCTGCTTCCTTCTGGGCTTCCCTGACAGTCCTCTCCTTGGTTCCCTCCCTCCCTGCTGGCTGCTACTTCTGAACAGCCTTTCATGGTTGCCCTTTCATTGGGGTTAGATGTTTCCCAAAAATCAACCCTGGGTTCCCAAGTCCTCTCGCTCCACACTTGCTCCCTGAGTCATCTCATCTACAACCATATCTTCCATTAGTGCACCAAGGAGTCAGTATTTCTGACATGAATCTGTCCCCTGAGCACCAGACCCACAAATACAAACTCCTCATGGACGTGTCCACGTGGATGACCACAAGCACCCAAACATGCCCCAAATGACCTTTGGTGATGTCAGACTTAACTGCTATCTTGCTCCATGTCTCAGTGAAGGGAAGCCCCATCTTCTTGATCTTCCAAAGCAGGCTTGTCTGATCTTGGCATTTTTGTGTTCCTTATCTTCTATATCAGTCACTACGTCCTATCGTCTCTGCTGCCAAATGCTCTTAAAGTTGCCTCTACCACTTTGTCTTCTCTGCCCCTGCCTTAGTTCAGAGCCACTACACCCCCACTGCTGTGTGGAGAGTCTCGGAGATGACCTCGCCACTGCCAGTGGTTTCCTGCTCTGGCCTTCTCCACATCTTCACCAGATGTGTCTACTAAGCTCCAGCATGCCACAGACCACGTTAGACTTTGCACTCACACACAAAGAGATCACAAATACACAGAATGAATGATGCTTCCAGAAGGTGAATGGGCCCTGACAGGACCCTGTCCAGTTCCCAGCTTTAGTGCCTGCTCCCTCTTTCACCCAGTCTGCCTTCATTCCACCATCTCGACATATTCCCTTTCCTGCAGCCCTAGTTCCAGAGAAAACCTGAGTATCTTCAAAGCCCAGCTCTCCTCTCATCTCCTCTGATTCTCGAACACCTCCAAACTCATCCCTTCTTCTGCTTTGTTCCCAAAGCACTTCATCCATAAAGCTATTACTTACCAAAACTGAAATCAAAACTTATCACACTGAATTATGGCAAATTTTATTTGTGCCTTTCTTCTCCAACATTTTAAGGAAAGGATTTATCTTACTGTGGGTTCCAGCATCTGGAATGATGCCTAATCCATAGTAAATGCTCCATGACTGTCCCATAACATTAAGACTAGCCAAGAAAGATTCTCTCTGGTTCTGTCCCCCATACTCAGCATGGGCAGGGCGACTGCATGTCCTGGCTAGCTCAGGACAGTCCCCATTTACACTGGTTGCTTTTCTGCTGTTCCCAAAGATAGTACCTGGATTCCCAAGTCCTGTTTGGTCAGAACTCCCTTTGGCACCTCTGTTTGAATGCAAAATTACATGGTCAATTTAGTCATAAAGTCTGGGCTTGAGGCCCTTTTATATAGAAATTTTAAAGAAGATGTACCTACAAAGAGTTTTGGAAATCAAGCTGCCTAGAAGTAAGGGAATGGGTCAGATGATTCCTCAACTTCTATTCAGTAATAAGGTTCAAGGACTCTATGATTTCTAGAAATATTCTTGAGAGGGACTATAATAAAAATTCAGCCACTTTAATTTCCTCAGCCTGGGAGTAGAAGGCAATCCGGTCAGCCTCCGGTGCACTCTGATGAATAAGAAGTAAGAGAGGAGGGAACTACGGGAGTTCACTGTAACCAGCTGGAACTTGCCCAGGGGACAGAGGGAGTGAAAGGAGGGACTCGGTGCCAAAGGGTTGGAAGAACGAGGGTGGGTGGGCTGCAGCCGATCAGGAGCACACATGTCAGGATCAGTGGGGCCTCTGAAAGGCTGGTGACAGGAGGCTACTTCTAAAATTCTGTCAAGGAAGAGAAAAATGGAGGCCCCAAATGTGGACAATTAGGAGGCAATGGAGGCTCTGTAGAAGCAGTCATCAATGAAATGAGGCCAGTACAGAAAGCCTTGGCCATTGTAAATGCCTTTCAGGTGAGATACAGGAGTTGTAACATGACATCCGGCACTGATCACATTCAATTTGCTCTCCTTCACTCACAGAGGACAGGATCACAATCTTCCCTTTTACTTAAAGTTTAGCTAGCTTGCCTCTCCTACTTCAAAGCAAATGACAACCAAAATAGAAGATATCCCTTGATCCAAAACCTGCCCTCATCCCAGCACATCGTCCTGAAGGACTTCAGATGCTTGTCTCCATCACTCACCTCCCACTGCTTGGCACAATATACCCTGACCTCTGTCTCAGCACTCCTCTGGCACACTTGCCAAGTGTACCAGTGACTAACACATCTCTGAATCCAAAGGCCACACCTGTCCTTATCTCACTTGACCTCTCCTATCAGCAAGAACAGGGGACTCTGTTCACCATTTCTCTTTCCAACACCATCTTCCTTAGCTTCCATGACTCTACAGCCTCCTGGTTTTCTATCTCTCTAGCCACTCATCTCATTGCTGTTATCAGCTCTGTCTACTCTGGTCATTGATTAAATGTGATGTCCTATTCTCTTCCTACCCCAGTCATTCTTCCTAGACAATGAATGACCTTTGCTACTGTAGATTGTTATCATACACTGATGACCCCAATCTGTATTTCTCTCCCACGTTTCTTCTAACTTCCAGGTCTAAATCTCTCAGTGACTCCCAGACAACTGCACTTGCATATGTTGTAGACACTGCCAGCACCACAAACCCAAAGATGAACCATGAATGGATCAACTGTGCTTGGATATGTCATAAGCACTGCCAAATTGAACCATGAATGGATCAACTGCACCTGGATATGTCATAGACACTGCCAACTCCACAAACCCAACATGGACCATGAGCTGATCAGCTGCACCTGGATATGTCATACGCACTGCCAACTCCACAAAGCCAACATGAACCTTGAATTGATCAGCTCTCCCTACCTCTCTCAGATTCTTCATACCTCCTCACCTCCATCATCAAATCCAGTCATCATGTTCCATGATTCTACTTCTTACTTTTCCCCAGCTTTATTCAGGTATAGTTGACAAATAAAAACTGTGTTATTATTGAGATGTAAGATTGACTTTGATATACACTGTGAAGTGCTTACCACAACGAAGGTGATCAACATACCCATCACTCACAGTCACCAGAGTCTTGCCTGTGCCCACCCTACATAGCAAATTGTACATGTATGTGGTTGGAACACATAGGCCTACTTCCTGAGCAAATTTCAAGTATACATTTTTATTAATTATAGTTACCATGCTGCACATTTGTTTTGTAGAATTTACTCATTTTATAACTGAAAGTCTGTATACTTTGATCCAAATCCCTCCATTTCCCCCAGGCCCCTGGCAACCACCTTTCTACTCTTTGTTTCTGTGAGTTTCACTTCTTTAGATTCCACATATAAGTGAGACATGATTCTGCTTCCAAAACCCATTGCAGCTGCCTCTTCCCTACTAAAGGCTTGGTCTCCTGCCCTCCAACTTCATCTCTCCTGGACTACTGCTCTGGTGAGTTCTTCCCAGCCTTATGCCTCAGTGGGGATATCACTGCTCCTAAGGTAGAATCTAGACTCCTGAAAATGGCTTCCAAGGCCTCTCCTGCCCCAGCCCCTCTGCTGTCACTCCTCACAGGCTTTGTGGCAACTTCTTTCTGTTCCTTGCACCTGCTTGAGCTCTCTCTGGCCCTGGAGCCCTTGCACAGGATCATCTAGTTGCATGGAACACCTTTCCACCTTCCTCTTTGCCTCAAGTGTCAGTCTCTGGCTCCACCTACTCTGGGAAGCCTTCATGAAACCCCACAGCCTAGGAGCTAACCCTGGATGGAGCCCAGCACTTTCCACACTATAGCTCTTATTTCACTTAGTAGTCTTTTGTTTTGTTTTGTTTTATTGAGATGGAGTCTTGCTCTGTCGCCCAGACTGGAGTGCAGTGGTGCAATCTCAGCTCATTGCAACCCCCACCTCCCGGTTTCAAGTGATTCTCCTGCATCAGCCTCCTGGATAGCTGGGATTACGGACACCCATAACCATGTGAGATTAATTTTTGTATTTTCAGTAGGGCTGGGATTTCAGCATGTTGGTCAGGCTGGTCTCGAACTCCTGACCTCAAGTGATCCACCTAGCTTGGCCTCCCAAAGTGCTGGGATTACAGGTGTGAGTCATGATGCCTGGCCAGTCATTGCTTCTTTAATCATCTGAGTCACCTTATAACTGAAAATGCTCTGAAGAAATTGTCCTCCCCTGCCTTACACACCACTGCATCTCTAGGCCTGGAGTAATACTGGCATGTTATTGAATGAATAATGAATGGACAGAACTCTAAACCTGGAAAAACTGAAGTCAGTTTTAAAAGTCTTATTATTAAAAGAGCTATAAGAACCATCTTCATACAATGTCTAGCAGCAGCTAGCCCAGACTGTTGCCCATCACAGGTATGGAAGTAATTTACTCTTCCTGCATTTAGAAAGGCTGGGTCAGGTGGAGGAGTGGGTTGGTGAGAAGGCTGCCCCAGGAAATCAGAAAACCTGGCTTAGCTCATTCAACCATCCAGTAAACATGGACTGAGCATCTGCTATGCTGATGCTGCACTCCATGCTGGGATGCAGAGAAACAGGGCATGGCCCTGCCCTAGGGTGCTTACTATCTAATGTGGTGGAAGTAGAGAAAGACATATAATTAGAAAACATCATAAATTCTAAATGCCTTATAATGAGAAGACATATAGGTCAGAAAGGCAGAGTGGAGAACCTGCTTGGGAGGAGGCATAGGAAGAGCTCACACAGGACAAGGTACTGAACTGAGTTTTGGAAGATGAACAGGTGCTTGCAAGGCAGACAAGGAAGTGATGGGCATCCCAGGCAGAAAAATCAGTGTGTCTAGGAGTAAAAAGACAAAACAAGAAATAACATGGCCTATGTGTTTGGGTAAGCAGTTAGTTGTATGTGGTGGGACTGAAGAAAGTGAGGGGAAGAGGAGAGTTTTTCCAAGAGATGAGGCTTGCTCGAGAGGCAGAAAGAGTCAGATCCTGGCCAGTGCTTCTCAACTCTGCTGCTCATCAGAATCAACTGGAGGAGCTTTTAAAAAATCGTGTAAACGCCTAAGCCCCAGCCAGTGATATCAATGTTTAATGACGTTGTTGGGCATGGGTGTTGGGGGGCTGATTTGTAGCATCTGCCAATTTCTATGGTATAAATACTCATGCCACAGTCAATATCAAGCTACCAATGATATGTCATTACAGAGCTGGGAAGAGATGTGTAGTAGCATACCACTATATAGTATTTCCACCCGACAGATACAATTGATAAAATGACCTCAAAAGGTAGTAAAGTCATTAGGCAATCATAATTTTTGAGTATTTATTACCTTTGTTTTTAACATAATGTACTTAGTTTTAAGCTTATGAAATTTAATTTTTAATAATGGTCATTTAACAACTCATTCATAAGATTCCTGGAAGCAATGGCCTCTCCTGAGTCGCTAGAGCTGGTTCCAGCTGTAGGACACCACTGGCCCCACCCAGGCCCACTCTGTGGAGTCACTAGGGGTGAGACCCAGGCATGGATAATTTTTAAAATATCCCCAGGTGATTCTAATGTGCACCCAGGGGTGAGAACCACCTTCTTGTAGCCCATGTTAAGGAATTTGATAGTTATCCTAGGGGTCATCAGGGCCACTGCAGGATTTCAAGATTTTTAAACAGAAGCAATTTTATCAGGTTTGTGTTTTAGATGGGTAACTCAGCCACACAGTGACAGCTGAATTAAGACTGGAGGGTGGCAGGGGGACCAGTCAAGAAATCGTTGCAAATTTCCAGGAGAAAGCTGGCAGGGGCTTACCTAAGGCTACAGAGGGAGGGAGGTTATGGAGACAGCAGCGGGTCCTAGCTGCCCTTAGGTGTAGGGGTGCTAAGTGGACAAGGGGAAGAGGATACAGGAACAATTTTAGTTGCTGGTGGAGACAGAAAACTGAGAAAGTTATTTTCTGATCACCTCATTTTCTTTTCTGCTTTCTGAACTAAGTGATGAGGTTCTGCTGCCGGGAGAGGGAGGCAGGCACCAGATACGCCTCTTGCCCCAGCCATGCAGAACCTGGCCGTGTGTCTCTCTGAGGGGGCAGGTCTTCCCGTCTCTAAAGCCAGGGAGCTTGAGCAGACCCCTCTGAAGTCTCTTCCAGCCTGGAGATTGATTCCATCACACTGGCATTTGTTCAGGTTTCACTTTCTTAATTTCCTCTATGACTCAAATTACAACTTGTTATGGGTATAAAGGCTCATTTGCTCTGGGAATCCAGACTACGTCTTTGTAAGTCTTCAGCTCGGAGGAGGCGATTTCTGTCCTTGGGGAATGAGCACTAGGCTGACTTCTCTCTCATGTCCCTCCTTTCACGGTCAGTTGGCTCCCCTCCCTGAAGCTGACCACTCCCAGCCCCTTTCCAGATGGTGTCTAATAAAGCTGATTAGGACACAGACATACCTTCTGGATAACCACTCATGCAGTAAAATCTAGCAGACCAAAAAGTAAAAAGATTTGTTAAGCCAAGGAGTGGGCTTTTCTCAAATTGCAAAGGAATTTTTCCAAAGCCCTCTGCAATGCTTTGCTATGGAGTTCATCTGTCCCTGCAGTGCCTCTACTGGCACTATACTATGCCACAGTGAGGACCAAGACTGCAAGAAGCTGGAGACCCAGTTTGCAGATTGTCCACATGGCCGCCTCTCCCTTCACCTCCCTTTCTTTTCACTGTTGCTGCTCAGAGAAAGAAACGTGCAGGGTTGCCTGCCAGGAAAAGAAAAATAGAGCACGTACACAAAAGGGGAAAGGGAGGCTGGGGTTGAAAAAGAGTCTTGTACTGGAGAGACTGACCTTGGGCTTTTTTTAGAAAGAAAAAAAGGAGCCAGTGACAGGGTGCCAGGAGACCGCGAATTGTGCTCAATTTTGCTAGAGCCCCTCATGGATTCTAGGCTCAGTTCTGAATCCACAACCAAAGGAGATGAACTTGGAGTGAGATCTAACAACATAAGAATGTGATTAGCGTCAGAAAGAACACCTTGCGCAGAAAGGGTGAAAGATGCACAACGTGCAACCTGGAGGAAAGACAGTAGAAAGAAGACGTAAGGAACATCTTTGAAAATATGAAGAACTCTCACAGAAAGACAACACAGTAATCCATGATTCCCTGCTGAGGAGCATGCGGATGAGTCACCTTCGAGAAAACTTGTGTTGAGTGCAACAAAGTGTTTCTGGTAGCGCTGCTGCTAACCTGGGTGGTGCATGATCCACAGAAGGAAGACAGCTTGTCTGGAGGGTTTTAAAAATCAGAATGGTCCTTCTCAGGTTGCTGAGGTTCAGATGAGGGTCTCCGGGTAGTGGTGGCATATGCATGCACAACCTCTCAAGTACCTTGCACCCCAAGGATCTGTGATTTCCCTGCTCGTTTGCACCTTTGGCAGAAAGGGAAGCCAGTATGAAATGCTAATCAATTAGATTTCTTGCTCATTAACAGCTCTTCTGAAATGATTAAAGGAGAAGTGAAAACCAATAGACAAATTCAGGACTGGGCCCCTTCCTCTTCTTCTGCCCTCTGGCCCATTCTGCCTGGAGTTGTCTTGCACTGGTTTCTCACTGGGGCAAAGGGTACTTCACTGTATTTTTGGTTCCTTCTATTTTGATGTGGTTTGAGTGTTTAGCTTTCCCCAGCAAGGCATGGGAAAAGCTCTTTTCGTTGCCTTGGCTCTGAGACAAAATCCTTTCTTAGGATGATTATTATTGCTATTCACATTATCATTGGAGATTAGGCAGTGAAAATTCCCTACTTACTCTGCTGTCTCATTGGCTCCCCTCCCCTGTCTGGGAATTCAGCCTTTCCATTTATAACTGCACTGGTTTACTGCAGGGTTAAAGCTGACCCCTCACTCAACCGGACATGAAGACATCATTACTTGGAAACCAAGTACAAAGGGCACTTTCCTGCCACCCAAGAAACTGTAGCCGTATTGCTGTTCTCTTACCACCCAGGAGTGGTTATGATTATTCCAATGACAGTAAGACCGGGAAAAGGGGGAAATTCCCGGCCTGGATTAAGCATTGCCACAAGACACCCTACTTTAGTCTGCACTGCTCCTGTTTGCCTTTGCTCCCACCCATCCTTCTTTTCCTGAGCCTTCCAAATGCTACAGGTGCTGCTTACATGTGACCAGAGTAACAGCAACACTTGTTTATTGTTTATAAGTCAGGCACACCTACACAACCCAGCACTCCATCTTATGGAAGAGGAGGCTGATAAACCACTTGCCTGGGTCACACAGCTCATTAATGATAGTGCTGGGACTTGAACCCAGGATTGCAAACTAGTTCTAGCTGGTTTAGAGTGCACGATCCTAACCATTAGGAAACACTGCCCCTCTTACCTACAAGTGGCCTTGGTCCAGCCTGCTGAGCCCAGAGCTAAGTAGCTTCCCAGCTCTGATTCCAGTGATTAATACCAAGGTTTCCCCATCCTGTGGGACTCTCAAGAGCAGCTGAAAGGCGGCTGTGTCAATAAGCTTATCTCAAGATGTTGGATGAGCTCTATTCTAAATCAGTCAATTCCACATTGATGCAAGTTCCTTTCAAATACTCATGGGTTATTTTCTTATTTAATGAGGAGGGAAAGGGTGCCCAGGGCAAAATACATTCTGGGATTTGCCAATTCAGGAACCTTTCCTTATAGGGTATATGACTGGTTTCAACTCTCAGCACACACAAAGTTGGCTCCTACATCTCTCCTTTCTGTCTCCCACACCCTCAACAGTCACATAAGCCCAGAGTTCCCCCTATAATATGATTCAGACACAAGAAGCACAGGATTGAAATGTGAATTGTCAATTTAGAGAATAAGTCTGTAAGCTTCTTCTGTTGTGGCTGCCTTTGGTGGTTCTCATGATGGCTGTGGGTCCCTTCTCAGAATAGTGTTCTTAAATGGAAATAAAGGATTGCAAATAAAACCAGTTATGTTGAAACACAGATGCCAAAATTATTTAAAGACAATTTTGTAATATACAAATATGCATGCTTCTTTAATAATGTGTTAAATAATAAAATCTAGTGGACTACCAGAATTTTGAAGCAATATTGAAAGCAAACAATACTTCTGAGATATTTGGAACCATCTTAATGTGATATGAAAATATCCATGGTTTTTAATGTTGGACAAAGTAACAGAATCTGCTAATGCTATTGTGGTCTGTTGCCTATATTTGCAAAGGAATACTATGAATAAATTTGGGCTAGAAGTCTGTGATAATAAAGATCCAGTTATTCTCCCATCCAAGTTAGTAAACTCTCTGGAATTCCAACTATAGACTTCCTGAGCCCCAGTTTAAGAAGGGAATGCTTGGGAAAACAAAAGATACAGAGAGGCAGTCAGCACCAGGCTGGAGGCAGCACTTGCGTTGAAGGAGGGCCCTCTGATTCTTGGGCTGTCCCTGGAATCCATCTGCAGAATCCTCCCAGATGCCCTGATTCTCAGAGTTGTTTCTTTTTTCTCCCAGGATACCTCCAAGGACTCTGGGAGATTTTCTCAAGCATCCCCATAGTCAAAGTCATTATTACTAATTAATTAGTAAAATTCAAAATGAGAAATGCTGTAGATTACTCTGGGTCATTCTATCTTAGTGGAAGCTAGAGATGGTGAGGTGATGAGAAAGCAGGCAGCATGGGGAAACTGGGTTGGTTCTCTATTACAAGGAAACCACCAAGGCTGCCCAACAGTGGAAATGGTCTTTGGGGTTAGCCCCAGGATTGCTGCCCTGTCCTGAGGTGAGGGGCATGCCTCACATTGAGGATAAGCTGGTGGCAGGGAGCCAGGCTTCCCAGAGCTATTGCAGATGAGGTGGGAATACCAGAGCCACCTCAGCTGGGGAACTTTCCTCGGAGGCTACATTGTCATACTTTTAAAGAAGCTAATTTATCGGACATTTCTGATGGAGTGTCTATTACCTGTGTCTACAACCATAATGCTGAGTTTGTCTGGGCTGACAACACACATTAGGTTTGGAAGTTCTAAAATCATAAACAGGAAGAGGACGATGAATCCTTGGGGAGCATGTCACTTGGTGGCCCTTAATCTTTGGTTCAGGGACTTCTGAGAATCACAGGCAATGGACCCTTAGCTCCTGACAAATGCCTGAAGCACACTCACATGTTATATATAATTTCAGGAACATCAGGGACTCTTGGAAGCCTGATCTAACCTCCCTTCCTCATTCAGAGATGACAAAACTGAGGACAGAGGAGTGAGGGACTTCCAGCAACCACAGGCAGCCAGCTCGAGTGTCTCCGCTGCATGGTTTACAGCAGGTCCTGGAAGGCAGATGGCCACGGATGTGGACCGTGCAAGGGGCCACATCCCTGGAAACTGCTTCTCTTCTTTCACATGCCTCAGTCCCCCTTCCCATCCCATGTGCTGCTGGGAAAATGCACACAGGCCAGCTGGGAAGGAGGCTGAACCTTCTGTAGGTGATCCTTGATGACATGCCTCTGCCTCAGGACACCATCCATCTTACGTGCTGGAATGAGGACACTGCCCCCAACCCACTCCTGAGCAGGGCTCCCAAAGAGGCCGGTCATGTTACTTAAGGCTTTATCTCTACACAAATAATAAATGCAGAGATCACAGGCATGGAAAAGTCAATTAGTATTATGTCTTTAATTCTCATGTTGCTTACTGGCAGAGTCCTTTCGTGCCAGCCTTCAGCCAAGAACAAACCTTTGTGATACTCACTTGGACAAACCCATCTGCAGCAAGGATGTTTCTTGTGCAGAAAAGTAACAGCATTTTTCCTTGGGTGTGATGAGTCTGGCAGGTGAGGCTGCCGTGTGAGTGTTCCTCAGTATAAAAGCCCCCAGGCACTTAGTTCACAGGTACAGTGATCAGGCGCTGCAAATCCAGTGTTCTAGGAGGCTCACTGGAATAGGAGGATCTGTTGGAAGCTGCCCCAAATGGCATGTATATGTGTTCTCCAGGGATGAGGAAGGGATGGGGAAACACTGAGAATCTAACCAATCTATTAAGAGCCCAAAGAGGGTAGTACAGGGTTCCCAGAGGGGTAAAAAACATCAGCTGCAGATAGAGAGCAATTGAATGCCCACCATCCTTGCTGCCACCTAAATGCACAGATGGAATGCTTGCATGCCCTCTTGCTATCGTTCCCATCTTTTAGAAGCTATATTTGAATCATAAGACCATTGTCCAGGTACTGCTTTTTAGTCACCCCATTGTAAGATTGTGCCTGTAAAAAACAGGCAACTTCATGTCTTAAGGCTTGGGCAAAGCCAAGTCCAAAAAGTGCCATGCAAATGCCCCAGAAGTTAAGGTTAGACTACACAGATGCTACAGGAAGCAATTCACCCTGGTATGGCATCTGTCTTCCAGAGTACACAATCTACCATCAATAATTTGGACACGGAAAAGGGTGCAAAGAACACTCAGCCATTTGGGCAGAGTGTTGAACCATGTACTTAGACTGTCTTGACCATTGTGTGGGTGGGGATGGGAACCAGGGGGCCTTTGCCAAAGGAGAGCACCCCATGTCATAGCAGGCTCTCTGCAACAGGTGAAGGGAGCTCAGTGGCACTTCCAGATGACCGTGCCATGTGACCATGGGCCAGTTACTTATGTCTCAGGGTTCACTTCCCTTCCTCCCCAGTAAAATAAGAGATGGACTGGACAATCTCTACCCTCCAGACAACCTCACACTCCTATGAGGCAGACCAAGAAAAAGCCTTTCCAGCCAGAAGTGTCTAGCCTCCTATTTCCTTTACAATTTTAACAACATGCCTTCTTTCTTGCCCCCAGCCCCAGGGTGAGTAAAATTCTCAAGGTTAAAAAGCTTTTTCCACTTACGCTAAAATGTGGAAGAGAAAACTGATAAAGGGATATGAACAGTTACTTAAGATTTCTCTAAAAGGCTGAAGGAGCTAAATAAAGGGTTCATGATTATTAGCCCGGGACAGCCTATCATCACCGTTACATGGACAAATTGTATTGCATGTCAGAGCATGCACAAGATGCACAATAATTTATCAGTCAGGACCCAGAAAATTGTACAGTACAAGTGTTTCTGCAGCTCGTGGCTTCCTGCCCTGCCACCCTCCCCCGGTTCTATCAGAGGGACATTGCCAAGAGTGGCCCCTGATTCAGGCCTTGGTTTAAAAAAGCACTTTACAAAAACCAAAAAGGAATTGATATATTTCCGTGCCATTTATAAGTAAACAACAAAAAGAGAAAACAGTATTTTTCTCGCTGTTCTCCTTCCCTCCTGTGGTTTCTCACTATTCTCTAGGTAGTTTCCTAAATGCGACCACTGGAAAGAAAACTAAATTTGTGTAGTAAACATGAGATTGACCAGGAAGACACATGAAACTGACTACGGTGGCCTACCGGCAAAGAAACAAAAAAGAGAGAAAGGAAGGGAGGATGGAAGAACGGGAGGAAGGAGAGGAAGGAGGAAGGGAGAGAGGGAAGGAGCGAGGGAAAGAGAGAGAGAGGAAGGGAAAGAAAAGAAAGAAACCAAACAAACAAAAATCAAGGACAGCCAAGCAATGGCCGAGGGCAATACAGATTTAGTAGCCTGCCAAGTGGTGAGGGGGCATTTTTCCCCCATGAGGAGTGTTTCATCCCTGACGTTATTTAGAATGGCCCAGCCAGGATGACAATATAAAGCAGATCACCTTTCTGTGAGTTTTACATTGTTTTTAAATTCCCCATAGACAACCGTTCCCCTCTTGCCCGCACAGGGTAGACGGCTCCCGTGGGCCTGTGCTCAGTATGCCCCGTAGACACTGGTTGGCATCTACGTGCTTATGTTTGATGATGTGAGGGATCATGAGTAATGAAGGCAGGTGCCTTCGTGGTGGCACAGTCCAGCCCTGTGATGTCCTAATGTAAAAACAATTTTAAAAGACTGCATATTGGAAATCCCGTGGAGTGGTGGTGGAACCTCCATCCACATGGAGGGGCCCGTGCTTCCCTTAGGATACCTGGAACTCTCCTAGAAGCTATTCCTACTTTAGTAGCTTGTGTTTCTGGGGCTGATTCTACCTCCAGAATCCACTCACAAGACCTAGCACTTCACTCATTCCCAAGTATTTACTAACTCTGTTGTGGTTGCTAATCGTATTGTTTCTAGATTTTAATCATCATTATTACTGAAAGAAACTAAAGGCCGAAAAAGAGCATGGGAGTCCAGTGAGCTCCTGGCAGAATAGAAGTCAGGCTCTGCAGGGGACTCAGCTCTGCAGGGGATCATACTCTTCACTCCCCACAACCCTCTTCTGGGCTCAGGACCACCAGATGACCGCCGGATCCCTTAGCAAGGCCAATTCACTCAGCTCTCATTCCCCAGAGCTCACTGGGAGTCCTCAGGCCTACCTTCTTTCACATTTTCCCATGGAGGAGAGATGGCAAATTCTCCCACAGGACACAGGTAGGCCTCGCTTGTTCTGCAGGAGACATGGAAAAGCAGAAGGAGCTCCAGGAACCAGGCGGACTCACTTGGCACCCTTTCCCCTCCTCGTTACCAGTGCGAACTTGGGCCAGCCACAAAATGCTTGTGAACCTCACTTTACTCAGCTGTAAAATGGGGATAATATGCCCTCCCATTTAAACGAGCAGTGTGGACTGGAGGAGATAAAGAATGTATAATGTGTGCTCAGTGCTCAGTACCTGTGGCTGTAGTGAAGGAGGTATGGGGGTGTTTCTTTGGTATTTTCTGGCTGTCTCCCCACAATCAAAATGGCAGCTTGAACCATGCTGACAGCAAATGAAATTAAACCCTAAATCCATCAGTGTCAGGGGCCTAGCACACCTGTGATGGCTGCTGCAAGGTTAGGCTGGACGGAGAGTTCATTGAGGGCTGAGTAGGTGAGGGCTACAGTGCTGTTGCAGCTAGGCACATGTGGTGTTTGTTGCAGCTAGGCACATGTGGTGTTCCTCACGTTTGTCCTTGCACTGCGTGAAAGCCCCAGGCCTGAATCCTGGGCTTGGGCATGACAACATCACACCTCAGGGCTCTGCTGAGAGTCCTCCCAGCTTACGCTCACAAACAGAAGCAGGCCAGGAGGGGAGGGCACTGAGACTGCACACAGCTCTGCTCCGTAAAACCCACAGCTCACGCTGGTGTTTAAATGCTAACTATGGGCTCCCAGGACAACCCATTTAATTTCTCCTTTTGTTGGCTGGGTCCCAGGGCTTCCTTCTCCTCCAGGCCCCTCCTCAAATATTGCACCAGCTGGGGAGCTGCCCCACCCCTAATTATTACCCTGGGGCTGCCAAGATGCTGGCTTCACCCCCGCAGAGGATGGTGGCAGAGCACAGAACATGACAACAGCAGCAGCAGGTGGCCCCAGCAGAAAAGACCTGATCATCGTCCCTGCCATTCCTGTCATCCCTGGCCAGCCAGTAGGTGCAGTGAGCACGCTCTGTGTGGTGAAGGGGCTCTGCACTCTCCGGGCGCCACCATCTTTCACCCATCTCTGTGAAGCAGGCAGGAGGTGGGGGTTTTCTGTGCAGCAATGTATGCCCAAGACACACTCTTCTAGTCAAGAATGTAGGACTGCTTAGCCTAAAGCAGCAGAATTCCAGTTAAAGTTTCATGTTGGGGTTCCTGAGGGTGGTCTTGCCCTCCACACACCTCCCCAAGGGAAAGTGCTTCTGTGGGCAGAAATATACTGCAGGTCACAGCCCCCTAACCTGTTAAAGAAAGATGAGACAACCCTTTGGAAGTACGCAAAGTTTGCCTCCAGCAGCTCCCAGAACCTTCCTTGCACATTTCTTTGTCTATCTGGTCACCTGAGCTGTGCATCGATCCAACCACCCACTTGTTTTCGTTGAGAACCTAGTGAGTGTGGGCTCTATGCCACATGCTGGGGATACAAAGGTGGAAAAGACACCATCTTGGTGCTATTTGCCCCCCTCCCCAAGCACAGGTACTCAGGGGGCATTATCCATTTGCAATAAGAAGAAGACTGAGTGCTTGTTCTCACACACAGAGGCTGAGTTCAGTGGCTTGCCCAGAGCCACACAGGAGGTCACAAACCATGACTCTGACCCAGACTTCTGATCTAGAGTGTCCTCCATGGCAGTGTGCTCTCTAATGCCAAAAATAGACCACTTCCCCAAGCAATGGCTAAGACTGAAGGGGCAACTCTGGCCTTGAGCATGGCTGCTCCTTCTGCTGAGCAATCATGCCACTTCACCCAGTGTTTCTCAAACACCTGCTAGTGCTAGGCCCAGTGCTGGGCACCAGCTGAACTGCCCGGCCCTGCTGGTCCTCTTCCCCCTTCCCCACTGCCACAGATCCGGGTGTGAAGCCACCCCACTCTCCAGAGAACCCTTCTGATTTGCTTGCTTGGTTGTTTGGTTCTTTTTGGACTGTTTCTAAGTTGGTTTATTCTTTGATACTCCTCCCATGTGAGAAGGTCCTGACTGGTTTCATCCCTGGGAAGGAAGACAGCTCCCAATCATGTGATGTGGCCAACATCTTCCATTTTGCTATGCAGAGAGCCTGAGTTACCAATTGGCTCATCCCAGTGGGCTCAAGACTCTCTATGGATTATATCAACACTGTCAGAACTGTCAAGTTGGGCACTTTCCCTAACTCAATATGTTAAAATATAGATATACTAAGACAAGGACTTGATTTAATAACAATAGCAATAATACGCATCCTTAGGTTATGATGTATAAAGAAAAGAGACAGCAACCTGGAAGACCCACAGGTGACACTTCAATACTAACTATAAATGGGAAGTTTAAATACCTTGGAAAGGAAACATCTAATCATCAAGGAAGAGCTTTATAAATCATAGAATGGTATCAGTGAGTGTACATTGGGAACCTCCAGGCTAACTCCTTCACATAGTGATCAGAAAGCTAAGACTTAGAGTGCTTACAGTGCCACAGGAGCCAGAGGTGGGCCAGACCCAGAACATGCATCTCCTGAGCCCCATGCCATGCCTCTTCTGCTGAGCCATGACACCGGGTATCATTCTCATTGGCTCCCCAAGCCAAGCCCTGCCTGTACCTTGCAGATCTCAGCCCAACCTGCCCCACTGAGGCAGCACAGGGAAGACACCGGCCCTTCTTCTGCAGAGTCTCAACCATCCTGTCTCCTTGGCAGTTGCTCAGCACAGGCACGTCTGCTGCCCAGAGAGAAGGGCAGCATGTGAGAAGTGAGCCCTGCACTTAGGTTCTTGTTCCAACCCCGACTTTCCCTAGCCTGCTGACCTTGGAAGAATCACTGGTCCTTTCTCATCTTGTTCCCCTTCTGAAAACTGGGGCAATACTCTTATCTCTGAAAGCTTTGGTAAAGATGAAAGCATAGATTGTCACTGGAAGCACTTTATTATTGTTACTGCCCTGTTCCCAGACAACACTGCCCATCTCTGAGGCTCTCCTGCCACAGATCCAGATGTGAAGCCACCCTGCTCTCCAAAGAACCCAACTTCTAGTGCATGCACAGCTTTGAGAGTGAAGAAACGAGCTTCCGCCTCATTGTCTGCTTTCCTGACTGTGCTGGTTGGATGCAGCAGGGATAATGGTGGCTGGAGATGATTTATTTGTCACCTAATGCTAACGTGCCATCCCTGCAGCTGTGGTTATCACCTACTATCAGTATTCTTTGTCTGCTAAATGAATGGCTAAGGGGCCCTACTCTGGAGTGGACAGAAGAGAGGAAGACACACTGTGGACTTAGGAACTGCTATGTGGGTGTAAGCCAGCAGGGAGTCCTCACTGATCCGTCAGGGCCTCAGAGTAGGAAACCACCCTGGCTGAGTTCCCACTCTGAGGCCTGGCCCTCAGAAGGGCAACATGGTGTGGGCTGTGATATGCTATTGAGACAGGCAGAGGGTTGGTGGCCATGAATGCCATGGCTGGCATATTGAGTTACAAACAATAACACTCAGTCCCCAGTCATGGGAAATCAGCAGGGCTTAGGAAGGCACGGAGAACTCAGGAAGGCCCCAATGGGAGCCACAAATAACACCAAAGAAGAAAACGGTAAAAATAATTGCCACCACAATAAAAAAAAACGTATAACCAAAACTTATGGCCAAATTTCCCACATACTATAATCAACAAAAAATTACAGCATACCAGGGAAAAATGGCAAGCCCAGAGGAAGTCAGAGAACATGAACCAGAAAAGGAAGAGAAGATAAAAATGAGCGCTGGCAATAAAAGTGCATGTGAGAAGACGATTAGTCTACTGTCTACACGTCACAGGGTGGGAAAGGGTGCTGGGTTCTAGCACCAGAGGCCCAGCCCTGGCTAGCGGTGTTGTGATGTGGGCCAGGTCACTTTATCACTGTGGCAATCAGGTTTCCTCATCTGTAAAATAAGGACTGGACCCAGTGATCTCTAAGCATCCTGCTGGCTCTAGAATTCTAAGAAAAAGGAATTTGAAATATCCCTTGAAGGCTGGCATAACCAAGTTCATCATGGACAAGAGAAGAAAAATGGGACTGAGCTTATTGATACTGGAGAAAAGCATGAGGTTTGACTTGCAAATCACCTTTAAGCCTAAGAAGGGCAGCAAATGTCTTTTTTTTAATTGCCACTAATGGAAAGGCAAAAGGAAAATAGGTTTGAAAAGGGCTTTTTAGGGCAGCTGGAGCAAATTCACAAGTATGAACATAGTTCTGTTGTTTCCCCTCTGATAATTTCAATCGTTCTCATATCTATCACTTAAAATCCAATCTCTCTCCAGGCCCACGGGCCCTACAACTGTGGCTGCTGGATCCATGCCAAGCTCCTGCCTTACTGCTCTGCCCAGTTCAGAGCATTCCATGCTGGCCCCTGCATGCTGCCTGGGACACCCTCTTTCTAGCTTGTCTCAGGGCAGGCTCCTCAGGGCACTCGGGCCTCAGGGTCACCTCAGGAGACCTCTGCAGCCTCCCCCATAACTCCCCATTGAGTCACCCCATTTTATGTTCATGTTCCTGACACTTTTCCTCTTATCATCTGTCTCCCCCATGAAAATGTAGGTGCCAGGAGAGGAAAAACCCTGTTTGTGTTATTCAGTGCTCAGGGTCTAGAACAGAGCCTGCCACATGGAGAAGCTCAGCAAGCATTTGTTGAATGAATAAGGGGTGACAAGTAAGTAATCTAAGTAGAAAATATATGGATGTTTTCCCCAAGGAAGGCTGAAAGGCACTCAAATGAAGGCTTGGGGAAAATCCTCCTTCACTGAAGGTCTCTTTAAAGAACAGTGAGGTGCTGTCCTGTCGGTAATGATTCAGTTCCTTGTCACTTCTCCCGCCACAAACTGGACAAGGAATGTGCTGAGAGCCACAGGCCAGCTGCTCACTTTGTGACACACAGAAGCCAACACCCCTGTGTTCCTTTGGATGGCAAGCCAAGGAGCTTCTCGACACCGGACTTGCTGGCCTCTCCCGGGGCTGCCCCCACCTCCATCTGCTGCCATTGCTAATGAGCCCCTGGCCTCTTAGGTCTGCCCAGGGAGCTGCCACCACACTACTGGCATGGCCCTTGGCCCCTGCAGCTGACAGGACTTCTCCCCAGTCAGCCAGGCCGAATGGATGGGCCTCGAGGGACATGCCAGGGGGCATGCTAATGGATGGATTGGCCTTGGGAAGGGAGACGATAGGGATCGATCCTCAAAACTATATCTTAATCTGAATCTGATGAAGACACTAAAGTGATCCATTAGTTTATTTTTGTAGGTTGCCAAAGAAAGGGAATGTCAATTTATTTATTGATGATGATGATGATGATTTTGGTAATGTGTGGTGATGAAAGGCAGGCAGGAAGGATTAGGTGGGTTGTGAGAAAATGGAACATTTTTCAGTACTACATGTGTCCATCTCTCCTGGATTAACTGGAGATCAAAGAAGACCCTGCTGGAGATGTGCCTGTGTTATAAGGTGCAACGAGTCAACCTGATGTTGCTATGGGAACCAGATTCCTCTCCAGTGTCATGGCAACAGACTCCGGCATGTGAGGTGCACAGTCTGCTCACACTGACACAGTGAGCTCGGGAAGAGAGCAGCAGGAGGTGGGGAGTCGTCGGGGAGGCTGTACACAGATCTCTTCCTATACCAATTAGCTGAAAGTGCAAATAAATGAGGCTCACTTTGAATGGAGACGATCATGGGAGCGGTACACCTTTGTTGGAATAACCGCAAGACACTGAGGACATCATCAAACTTTGGAGTTCCATCTGTGGTTTTCTACATCATATACTATCTGTTGTAACTATCATAAGAGGTTTTACTGAGGAAAGCTTCTTCTGGGGTCAAGTGAAACAACAAATGATAAACAGCCAACCAACAAAACAAAACCCAAAAGAGCTAATTATGGATCATTCTGAAGTCCATGAACAATATTCTATTTCCTTCATGAATTTCTAAATGACAGTGAACTTCCCCACCATCTAGGAGCATCTAAGAGAAGAAGGAAGAAAACTGCTCCCCCTGAGAGATTTTTAATAATCAACATCAATTTCTTTGGCCTGGTGATAGAGCCCATCATCCAGGTAGAAATGTGGTTCTGGAAAGAATGGCCTCCAGTCTGCGATTTAATTCTACAAGTTTCAACACTACTGTCCAAGAATCCGAGATAAGAAATGCATATGTCACTTAGTATGTGTTTCTTGTGTGCCATATATTTTTTTCTGGGCCCTCTATACCATCAAGTTTAAGAATAGCTCCTTATTTCTTGCTCTTGACCTAAGGTGATGGTTCTCAAAGTGTGATTCCTGGAGCAGCAATGGTGGCAGCAACATCACTTGAGAGCTTGTCAGAAACCCAAATTCTCAGGCCCCCACCTGAGACCTGCAGAATCAGAAACTATGGAGGTGGGGTCCAGCACTGTTTTAACAGGCTCCTCAGGTGCTTCTGTTGTAAAGGAAAGGTTGAAAATCACTGGCTTAAGGAGTCTATGCACCTTCTACGCTCTCTTTCTGTCCAACTGGGCTTCCAGTCAGTCAATGATGGGACTGCAGAAATCCTACAGCTGGGTCTTTTGATGCCTTCTGTTCCAACTTCTGCCCCATGAAGCCTCTCACTCCCTTCTTAAGGATGTTTTTTGTCCTGGTGAGCTCACCATTTTGCAAGATGAACACCTGACCACACCTTACATGGTTCTACAACCTGCCTCTCCCTTTCACTGCTACCCAAAATCTAGTTCTTCTTCCGGAAGCTGCTCAGAATTAGTCTGATTTTTCATCCTCATGTAGCCCTTTATGTATGTGAAATCAGCTATTCCATTGCCCCTAAATATCCTTGTTTCCAGGTAAAACACCCCTAGATCCCTCTGCAGTTCCTTATATAAGTTTCCAGAAGGTTCCCCTGGGCTTCCTCATTGGATGTGACCAACCTGAGGTAAGGACACACCTTGTTCCTCTGGAAGCTTGGAGAGCAGATGTACCTGAATGTACGGAGCACAGGGACTCCCACTTCCTCACCTGGATGCCACAGATGGCCACCAAAGCAACCTAGGTCTGCTTCAGTTGCCATCACAACACCAAGCCCGGGGCAGTGAAACTCCCCTGTTCCTTATCATAAATGCAATAGTTAAGTTAGTCCTCTTTCATTTCTATTTTTTTGAGCCTGAGCTCATAACTTAGCATTTCTGATAATAAATTTTTTCTCATTAGTTTTGGTACAGAATTTTTATTAAGCTACTATTGCATTTATTTTTATACTGTACTAAATGTGATATTGTGCATATTTATATTTCTTTTAAACTTTATTCAAATTCATATGCTGTCCATATGTTTTATGTCCTGCCATTAATGTAAAATGAGCATTTCAACTTGCTGGCTTCAAAAACATAATTTTTATTAGCTCATCATATGAATTATAACACATTTAAACATTCCTCTTTGATGTTAGGTTCTTTCTTCTTTTTTTGCTGTTATATATGATGCTGAAATAAACATCATTACACATAAATATAAAACTTTGTGTAATTATTTTTTAGCCCAGGTTCCTAGAAGGAAAATTACTGGCAACAGGGTATGAACACTTCAAAAACCTTGATATGGGAGAGAGATCCAAGAAGGCCGATTAGCAACAGCTCAGGAATGTAGCTCCCAGTGAAAGCGCAGAGAACGAGTGGACGCCGCACTTTCCGATGAATTTTTGTTGCCCACAGACTGGGAGTTTCCCGGCAGAGGAGCCACACGGGTCACCAGCGCGACTCTTTTGGCCGGCGCGGCTGTTTTGCCACTGCCCCAGCGCAGCGCTTCTCAGTGTGGAGTATACAGGACGGACGGGCTCGGCGGGTCCCATCCCCACAAGAAAAACAGCAATTGGAAGCGCTGAGGACTGAGAGTTTCACAGCAAGCACAGCGAACCCGGGAAGGTCCAGCTCTGTGGGGAACGGGCATCCGCCAAAGGAAAACTAAGAAACAGAAAAAAACTTCATCACCGGGCGGAGAGAGATCCAAGATGGCCGCATAGCAGCAGCTCAGGATTGTAGCTCCCAGTGAAAGCGCAGAGAGTGAGTGGACG